>CANXYC010220870.1:0-28281 GCA_948193065.1 Aleurites moluccanus | reverse complement strand
TATCATGATTTGAGGAGTTGTTATTTGTGGCCTGGTTTGAAAAAGGATGTGGCTAAGTTTGTATCTACTTGCCTAACTTGTCAACAAGTGAAAGTTGAACACCAGAAACCTTTGAGTTTACTACAAGAGATTGCATTGCCGGAGTGGAAATGGGAATAGGTAACCACGGATTTTGTAGTTGGGTTGCCA
Organism: Aleurites moluccanus; assembly: GCA_948193065.1. Lineage (NCBI taxonomy): Eukaryota > Viridiplantae > Streptophyta > Magnoliopsida > Malpighiales > Euphorbiaceae > Aleurites > Aleurites moluccanus. The sequence continues at coordinate 28,092 of CANXYC010220870.1, read as the reverse complement.
CGGACTGTAAAGGGTTATGATTCGATTTGGGTTATAGTGGATCGACTTACCAAATCAGTACATTTCTTGAAAGTTAAGACCACCTATACAGCAGCTCAGTATACTCAATTGTACATTGATCAAATTGTAAAGCTGCATGGAGTGCCAATATCCATAATATCGGATAGAGGTACTCAGTTTACTTCCCAATTTTGGCAGAAGTTTCAAGAAGCATTGGGTACACAGCTGAACTTTAGTATTGCATTTCATCCACAGATAGATGGGCAGTCGGAGAGGACCATACAGACATTGGAAGATATGTTGAAGTTATGTGTTCTTGACTTCGAAGGCAGTTGGGACAAGTATTTACCATTGGTGGAATTTGCGTATAATAATAGTTATCATTCCACCATTGGTATGGCTCCATATGATGCATTGTATGACCAGAAGTGTCAATCACCAGTGTGTTGGATAGAATTAGGTGAAAAGGCAATTAAAGGGTCTGATTTGATTCAAAAGACTATGGAGAAAGTACCAGTGATCAAAGAAAGAATCAAAATTGCTTTCAATCGTCAGAAAAACTACACGGATCCAAAGAGAAAAGATGTACAGTTTTCTATAGGTGAACATGTATTCCTTAAAATTTCTCCTATGAAAGGAGTGATGAGATTTGGGAAGAAAGGGAAATTGTCACCTAGGTATTTAGAACCATTTGAAATATTTGATAGAGTCGGTAATGTGTCCTATCGCTTAACTCTTGCTCCGAGCTTAAGCCACGTACATCCTGTCTTCCATATTTTTATATTGAGAAAGTATGTACTGAATCCATCACATGTTCTTCTAGTGTAAAAAATTAAAATAGATAAAGACTTGTCATATGAGGAAAGTCCTATTCAGATTGTGGATAGACAAGTGCAGAAGTTAAGGAATAAAGAGATTTCGATGGTGAAAGTGCTATAGAGAAATCAAAGTACTGAAGAGTCCACTTAGGAAAGCAAAATTCTTATGCAACAAAAGTATCCTCATCTGTTTTCTTCATGAGGTAGGACTGTTTTTAAATTCGAGGACGAATTTTATTTGTAGGGGGATAGAATGTAATAACCCGAACGAATATAGTGGAAAACGCAAATCGGGTAGAAATTTTTTTTAAATTCTCCAGGGAGCAATAACCGAAAATTTATCAAGGACAATGGAAAATAGACATTAGAGTGAATTACAGAATTTAAATGAGGATTAAATCGAATAGAATGGGCAATATGAATATAGTTGAAAATGTTAGAGTATTAAAATTATAGCAAAGTAAATTGAAAATACTTAAGAGTTAATTAATGGATTAATTACTAATTAATCACGGATTAGCCTAAAACTCAACAAAAGTGGCTAAATAATTATATATATATATAGGTATATATTTATAATTATTTATATAATTTAAAATGATTTTCTTTTCTTTATTTCTTTTTCTTTGTTGCTTTTTCTTTATTTTTCTTTTGCCTAATTTTCCCATTGGACCATTTGGTGTATAAGAAGATGAGTATGACAAAAAGAAGTCATCATCTTCTTTCCTTTTCTCCCATGGCCGAAATTCCAAGCTTCTCTCCATAGAAAAAATTTTCTTCTTAGTTTCCTAAAATCATTTGATCTATCACAAATTCCTTCACAAATAATTCTTCCCCCAACCTCTAATTGATTTATTTGGGATTAGATAAAGATTTGGTGCAATTTTTCTCCAAGGTAAATTTCTTAACAAGTTTTGAAATTTATTTTTGATGAGTTATTTGAATGATTAAATGATTGGGTGATATGTTTAAAGTAGAGAAAGTGATTGGGAATTCTGAAATTTTCTGTCTGAGGAATTTCCTGTGGCTTGGAAGAACATTTGGGCTCCATTTTTGTGTCCTCAGATGTAGAATTTGAAAATGTGAAAAACACAAAAATTGTAACTGTGTATATGTAGAATATATGTTCTTCAGAAAGATTTGACTGAATCTTTCTGTGTTGGGAGATATGAGTCTCCAAATATGACTGACTCGGATAGGGTTTCATTTCTATGAAATTCCTGAGACTCAGCAGAAAGTTGGAGCTAAGTTTTGAGGTCTTTAATGTAGGAATTTGACAATATTAAAAACATTAAAGTTGTATCTATATATGTTAGAAATATTTTTTCTTTTGGAAGTTTTGTCAAATTTTCAATGTATTGTTAACTATGGACTCCTGAGGCAGACTAGCTCGGATTACGGATTTCAGAAGTATAACCCTTCTGAAATTGGTAAATATTAGGATCTTAGGATCCAAATCAGGGGAAAGTAAAAACATGAGAAATGTGTCATGATGTCTTAGATAAAATTCAGTGAAAACAGAGTAGCATTTGGAACTTCACATAATGAGTTATAAGTAAAATATCAGGGTATGTCGGGTAGAAATTTCAGGATTTATGAATGTTGTTTAGAATTTAGGTTTTCTTGTTGTATTGTAATGTAATTAGGTTTCTAAATTGAGATTTATGTTTGTTATAGTTGTACAAAGGAGACATAAAGGAAAAGACAAAGAAGTGGAAGACTACCTTTTTAGTTTGTGCTAGGTGGTTGGACATATTGAAATTTTAGGGTGAGTAACATATATGTTTCTTTACTTATTGTCTTTGTATATTGTTTCCTTGAATCTTCTCTAAGAAATTATATTATTATTAAAGTTTCTTGATTATGTAGCCATTGTTAATTGAATCCTTGATATATATAAATGTATTGATTGATGTTCATTATTGGACAATATTTTTACTTATCCTATATATGGGACCATTGACAGTACTACTCTCCCGATGGGGTAGATGTTTGTTCATCGGGCATTATGCATAGTGTATTGTATTGGGGACCCTATCTAGGAGGGGGTTAAGGTCCTAGATGTACAGTCTAATCAACTATATGACTATTGACATGCTACTTAACTGTAGTCTTTATCCATTGTTCATTAGATTTTGCTAACTGTCATGGATATAGAGCATTTGGTTCACAGTCTAAGTGACCAATGTTATTGATTATATGATTGTTCCTATTAAACCATATTGTACTTGAAACTTGATATTGAATTCTATTGGAAACCTTATTTCTTGGCATTAATATTATTATCTTGGAATATTGTAATTTGTTATTGAATGACCTTCTTTATGAGCACCTAGCCTCACAAGTGAGGGAATATATATGTTATTCACTGAGATTCGTCTCACTCCTTTATGGTTTATCCTTTTTCAGGGTTTGATAAGTAGCGACGATTTCATTTCCTCTCTCTTCCTTCAGGAGTGGAATTTGCCTTATCTATATAATGACTCCTTAATTGTATTTATGGGTCTTTCTATAGTAGCTCCATGGTATGTAATAATGAATTTAGTAATGATATTATAAAAATGGAGCTATATTAATGAGATGTAATTATTATACTATATATGTAGTGTAAAGTATTGGATTGGGAAAAATGAAAACAAATGTGGAATGTATATTATAGTATGAGATGAGTATGGAAATAAAAGTTTTGATTTGTGCAAATTGTGTAAATGTTGGTTATGAAGAGAGGGACTTTGGATCCTGGGTATTAGATTGTAAAAGTAGAGGAGTTATGGCAAATTTTCTATAGAAAATACAGAATGGGGTTCTATGGGTTTAGGTGGCCTTATGCCTTCCTCATACCCTATGACCGTCATATCTCCTGAAATGGGGGATGTGACAGAAATCCATAGTAACTTGTTCCCATTTCCACTTTAGTATCTCTATCTCCTATAGCAAACCAGAGGGCTTCTGATGCTCAAACTTAACCTGCTGACAGGCTAAGCATATGGACGCAAATTTAGCCACATTCCTCTTCATATTAGGCCACCAATAGAACTCCTTCAAATCATGGTCCATCTTTGTAATTCCAGGATGTACAATATAATAAGAATAATGGGCCTTTTACATTATTTGCTCCCATAGTCCATCAATATCAAGTACACATAACTGTTTACCACATTTCAATACCCCATCCTCAACTGTGAACTTTGAAGCTTTTCCATTATGAACATCTTCTTTTAACTTCAGAAGATATGGATCCCTATCCTGTGCTACCTTAATATCATCAATCAGTAGTGGTTTAACCCGAAATTGGGCTATCAGAGCCTAGTTTTAATCCTGGGATCCCAATTCCAACTTAATTACCATATCCACTAACTCTTTCATTTCACTGATCAAAGGCCTTCTGGTAACTGAAATATGGGCTAAACTACCCATTGACTTCCAGCTCAATGCATCTGCTACCACATTTGCTTTACCTGGATGATATAGGATCTCACAGTCATAATCCTTAAGCAATTCAACCCATCTTCATTGTTGGAGATTAAAATCCTTCTGTTGAAGATATACTGCAAGCTTTTATGATCTGTATAACCTCACATTTAGCTCCATACAGATAATGTCTCCAGATCTTCAGTGCAAATATTACTATTTTCATCTCTAAATCATATGTCGGATAGTTCATTTCATGCTTCTTTAATTGCCGAGAAGCATAGGAATAACCCTTTTATTCTATATAAGCACATAGCATAATATGACTCTGGAGGCATCACAATACACTGTGAATTTATCACCCTCTATTGGCAAAGCTAACACTAGAGCAGTCGTTAGATATGACTTCAAAGTTTAGAAACTATTCTCACATTTATCTGTCCATTGAAATTTCTCTTATTTTTTGGTCAACCTGGTTAATGGAGCAGCTATCTTTGAGAAATTGTTTACAAATTACCTGTAATATTCGGCCATACCAAGAAAGCTGCGGATCTCCGAAACATTGGTAGGTTGGGTGCCAATTAGCAACTACTTCAACCTTTAAGGAATCCACCTTTATAACATCCTTTCAGACAACATGACCCAGAAAACTTCAGTTAACCAAAACTGGCATTTTGACAACTTAGCATACAACTAATGCTCCCGTAAAGTTTTCAATATAATTCTTAGATGCTCTTCATGCTCCTCCTCACTCTTTGAGTAGATCAGTATATCATTAATAAACACAATTACAAACTTATCCAAGTATAGCTTGAAAACCCGATTCATCAAATCCATAAATATAGCTGGTGCATTAGTTAACCCAAATAGCAACACCAAGAACTCATAATGTCCATACCGGGTTCTAAAGGCCGTCTTGGGTACATCTTCCTTATTAATTCTCAATTGATGATACCCATATCTCAAATCAATCTTAGAGAAATGACTGGCACCCTGCAACTGATAAAACAAATCGTCAATCAGTGACAGAGGATACTTGTTCTTAACAGTCACCTTATTCAGCTGCCGATAATCAATACACATCCTCAATGAGCTATCTTTCTTTTTCACAAACAATACTGGAGCACCCCACGAAGAACTGCTCGGTTTGATAAATCCCTTATCCAATAATTCCTGCAGTTACACCTTCAACTCCTTCAATTCAGTAGGTGCCATTCTATATGGAGGAATGGATATTAGATCTATACCAGGATACACATCAATCTCAAACTAAATCTTCCTTTCTGGGGGTAGCCCTGGCAAATCCTCAGGGAAGGTATCAGGAAATTCCTGAACAATAAGTATCTGATCAATCCCTGTTGGAGTCTTCTGTACATCTACCACATGAGCCAGAAATGCTAAATAATCCTTCTTTATCATCTTCCTAGCCTGGATAGCTCAAATAAGATGAATACCAGTGTCACATTTTTCACCCTGGTACTCAAATTTTGGATGCGCCTCTAGCTGGAATTTAATCTTCATCTCATAACTATCAATCACTGCACGATGTGTTGTTAGCTAATTCATACCCAATATAACATTAAGCTCAAACACAGGCAATTCTACCAAATCAGCACGTAAAACATTATCCTCTATTTTTACCATAAAACTCGGGTAGTAATATTTTACTTTTATACTCTCCCCATAGGTGTGGTTATCTCTAATGGTATGGTCATTAATTGCCTATCTTTTCCCAACTTAGGTGTAAACATAGGTGAAATAAAAGAATGTGTGGCACCCGAATCAAACAACACTTATGCTAACTCATTCTGAATCAGAACCATACCTGTTACTGCATTGTTTGCTCTCTGTGACTCCTAAGTGTTCATAGTAAAAACTCGCCTTTGTCCTCTCCCTATAAGAGCTTGGCTGCTAATCTGTACTTTCCATCTGCCTCTGCCTCTGCCTCTGCTTGGAGCCTCTCTAATAACATTCTGACTCATTTGTACCATTAGCTATGATATAGTTGCAGAAGGTTGTTGTTCATTCCACATCGGACAATTTTTAATGAAATGCCCATGTTGTCCATATTTTAGACAGGCACCAGATTGTTGTCGACGTTCTCCTCCATAACTTCTACCACAGAAATCACAGACAAGCACACTAGGCATCTGAGTCACAGGTCTGGATGAACCCTGTGAATAAACATGAGCTGACTGTGCTGGAGGACCTCTACTCTGACTTTTCCTCCTTTGGCTACCTGTCGAGGGTCTCTGATTTACTTTGGATACTTTCTTAATCTATCTCAGTTGGGAGCTTCCCTTCCCTCTTTTGCTCTGTACACTAGGTCCTCTTCCTCTTCTGTTCTCTCTTAACTCTCTCAGACTTATACTTTTCCTCCATCTGGCTAGCTTTATTAATAATAGTTGTTAGAGATATAAATTTTATAGCTAGCAAGGCATTATGTAGTGAGGCATGTAGTCCCCTCCTGAATCTGCTGATCATATAAGCCTCTGTAGGAGCAATCCGGGTAGCATATCTGCTCAGTTGTATAAACTCATCAACATATTCCTCTACGCTCTTATTACCCTGCTCAAGATGCTCAAACTGAATAAGATTTTTGGTCTTCACCCCTTCTGTCAAAAACTCATCTATTAGGGCCTGTCTGAACTGAGCCCAGGCAGGAGGATGATCACTGTACAATTATGGCTCTATGTGTCTGAAAAACCAAGTCCAAGCTTTCCCTTTTAGTAACTGACCAACTAGCTCAACTATTATGGCATCTGAACAAAGTAGCCTCCTTTCTACCTTCTCAATCTGTTCCAAGAAGTCAATAGGCTCCTCGCCCCTATCACCTTTAATTTAGGCAAATTCAACTTCATAAAATTGAACATACTAACTCTACCTTCATCTATAAGCCGATGGCCCTCCTGGAATGCAGGCTCGCCAGGAACAACTACTGGCTGTACAGGAGCTGGAACTGGAGCAGCTGGTGCAACAGGGGGTGGCACTGCAAGTGGTGCTGGTGGCGACATAGCCTGTCTTTCCCACTTCAATTCCTAAATCTCCCTGCGTAATTCCATCATCCTCTGCATTACTTCCATCCTCTAAGGGTCATCACCCACTCTGGTTTCTTCTATCCTCCATCAGTGTAATATCTTTCATTTTGTAGTATTTTATTGATTTTGTATCTTTGGAGAACCTATTAAAATTGTAATGAGAATGTTGAGAATTTCAGGAAATTTCTGTTTGGATTGCTGCAGGATTTTGTGATGATTATTTCATGTTCTTAAAGACATAATTTAGTAAAGTGTAAAACATGAAAGTTGTTAATTTATGTCTTAGCTATAATTTTGTAAAATAGTTTGATAAAATTCTGTATATGTGATGAGTTGTGTCTATTTGAGATAGGCTGGTTTGGTTGAGAGTTTTTGCAGGGATACTGTGTCTGTTTGGAATTACTAGGAATGACTGAGGCAGAATTAGCTGAAGATGTGAACACAAAAAATGTTCCTTTTTATATTATGAAGATGACTGTAAAATTTCAAAATTTTTGGATAAGTGTATCTCAGTGTAGAATGGATTTTATCAGACCTGTTCGGAGAGACTCTAAGGCAGCAAGTCTAGGTGACTTTTGGAGAGTCACCATGGTCTGTGTGTTGATTCTTTTGATTTGGAATTTTGATGTGTTGTGCCCCTGTATGTTTATTTTAAGTGATAAAAATAATTAGTAAGTTTGGATATTTGTAGCTCATTTGCGAGCTGGCTAAGTGTGGGATGTTCAGGCAGGAATTTAACTTAGAGAAATTTTGTTGTGGCGAGCCAGCAAAATGCGAGGAGGCATTTTGCGAACTAGCAATGCGAAGTGGCGAAGTGAGTTTGCCGAAGAGGATTTGGCAAAGAGCTAAGGTGAAGAGGATAGGAGAAGAGTTTTGGCGAAGAGGATTTGGCGAAGAGCTAAGGCGAAGAGGATTAGGCGAAGAGGATAGGTGATGAGCTTTGGCGAAGAGGATTTGGCGAAGAGCTAAGGTGAAGAGGATTAGGCGAAGAGGATAAGGCGAGGTGACATTATGTGAAGAAGCATTATGCAAATAGAGAATATGTGAAATGGAAGTTTGCGAAGAAGCGAAGAAGCAAAGAGACGAAGAGGCGAAGAAACATTGTCGAGGTGGCATATGTGAGGAAGAGTTGCTAGAAGAGTCTGGCGAGGCAGCATACGCGAGGTAGCATATGCAAACTGGAATGTGCAAGGTACCATTGCCGGATCAAGTTTGGCAAGCTGGCTTAAGCGAGGGAGCTTTGTCGAGGCAGTTTGGCGAGCTGGTTAGCGTGTTTCAGGGGCAGTAGCCTATTTAACCCTAACACCCTCAGCAGCGATTTTCATGATTTTTCCCTTCTTCCTTCTTTCGTAAATTCAGTTTTTTTCTCAGATTTGTTCCATTTTATATTCTAAGGCATTAATACTCAGATTAATGCAATAGATTTCTAGATTAGTCTATATTAAGGCAGAATCATCAGATTTGAGCAGAAATTGCAGAAATTTCAGTTTGAATGAAATAAGGTAAATTTTCTTCCTAAACTATTTTCTTTGGATTTATTTAAGTCTATGGGTTAGGATAATTAATACTGGGTATCCAGAATTTATTGTTAGTGATATGAAACTATTAATGGTAATTAATATGGGAGAAAATTGGAGGTTGAGACTGCCATGAACAGTAACTCCGACAATTTAATGCAAATTTAATGCAGATTTTCTTAAGAGATAAATGAAATTGTTGTTGAGAATTAAGAATAGGGATTCTAAGATAATTAATTATTAGGAAATCATGTTGAATATTATTTGTTTGGAGAAACCCTAATTTTTGTATATTTGGGGAATTTCTTAAGAGAAGAAATTCGAATTGATTGAGCAGAATTCTAAGGAGGAATTTAAGAGAAATTGTGTAAGAGGTAAGTATGAACATCCTATTTGATTATTGTTCTTTGAAATTAAAATGACCAAAGTATTCTTATATTAATTATCCTATTGCATATATATATTTATATATTTGAACAATGTGAATGACGTGATCAATATTCTTGGATCAAGTCTATATGTTTCTTTCTTGTGAACCCGGTTTGAATAATGTTATATGATGATGGTCTTGCGACCAATATGCTTCTTGTGATTTTAAAACCCATAACCCATAGATAGAATGCTCTTCCCAATGAGAGTAAATTCATTGGTCCATTGTGCACTTTGGGAGCCCAGCCGATAGGGTTTTTATCGGTGTTCCACCTAGAGGGGGCTAGGAGCTCTAGGCGCATGCCTGGACAAGTATATGTGCACGTTGAGGTAGCAAGGCTACCGATACATATATTATGATATGTGATCAGTTCTACCAGATGAGATTTGATAATGCCATTCCTTGTGGGCATTCTATGTTCTAAATATAAACCATAATTTGAATTTGACATGATTTGATATAGCCAAATTATTATGAAAACCACATTTCTTTCAAGTAAAGCTCATGAACTCTTTCATGCCTATATGTATAATTAATTGTTCATGACCATGATTCGATATTCAGTTCTTATTGTATAATGTTCATATCTTACTGAGTTGAAGACTCACTCCTCTTTTGTGGATTTCAGGTGATAGCTTAGCTTGTGAGAGGGCTAATAGAGAAGATCGGGCTTCTTGACTTATTTACTCTAAGAAGCTTCATTGTAATAATTCTTTTGAGACATTTTGAATATTTATTAATGGTATTATGATACAATATGTATTGGAGTATACTCTAGAGCTCCGTAGTTAGTCTTTCGAGGATACTAGAATATTTTTGATGTATGATTGTTACCTTTTTGGGTACTCTTGTTCCTCAGTGATGTGAGATGCCTCTTTTGATCGTTAAGGAACAAGAGAAAGATATGAAATGATAATAGGAAAAGATATGATTGATGTTAAATTATATGTATGGAAATAATCATTGTATGAAAATGCATGATGTTGAATTTGATAGAATGGTATATGAGATTCATGATTTGTGAGTTCTACGGGTTTATGGTGGCTTTAAGCCTACCCTTGCCCTAAGACAGTTGCACCACTGGAGTTAAGGTGTGACAGTTGGCCTCGTATCCCATGGGGGACTATGCTCATTTATAGATGAACAGAATAACCAACGCTTTGAAAACTTAGGATTCTATTGCAGAAAGTATTGGATCAAACACCTCTATATCCCAAATCCAACTGAACTCTATTGTGATACTCAGCTATATTTTGAGGGGTTTCATATGATTCAATGCTGCTAATACCATATATAACCATTGGCAAGATTTTTGGAGTTTGCATTTGTTGCAAAAGGTTTTGATAGAACCAAGAGTTTTCTACTTTCTTCATACAGATCTGCATCTTTTCTATTATCTTTGATTGTTTGACAAGATTAGATTCAAGATCAGTTGGAACACATAGTTGTTGTTGTCCTTCTTGGTCCTATTTTTGGGCACATTCTTCCTTTGTTTGCCACGATGAGGTAAAACGACTGCCCAATCTCCATTATAAGCATGGTTGTCAAGAATGAGGATTTTAGCTGTAATACCTGAGACTTCTGTTGCATGTTTTGAGTTAAGAATTATGAACCTGGAGTAAGTTAGCTTGAGCCTTCGAAGATTTTGCTTGATGTTTAGCTAATTCCTTATGTCTGCATGTTAGAATTTTATAGAATTGTGACGTTTGAGTCTTGTTGACTCCTAGAAAGGCCATACGTTGAGTTATGCATGTTTAAGATGTGTTTAGAATATTTTGGATGAGTTTTGGCTAAATTAGAATGAAGGAATCCTTGAGAAAGACATCCCCATGTTTGTAAAGGGCGTTACCATTTGAAACAACCATTAAATTCCTCTATTTGAAATTCAAAATTTAACCTTTCTTTGTAATAGGCATTACATTCTTGAGTAATGACTGTTACATAGTGTAACGGGCATTACAAATTGGTTACGAGCTTGAATTTTTCCTTTTGTCTGAAATTTCTTAAATTCCAAGATTTTGTGTAACGAGCGTTACCTTCAATGGGACGGGCATTACAGTGTCGAGCTTATAAATATTCTGTCATTTTCTTTCAATTACATTTTCAAACTCATTTTCTTATTTCTCCTTAAATACGCTTAAATTGCTCACCTAACTAAGCAAATCCATCTCTCTTTATTAATTTTTCAATTCATTGTAAGAGATTGAAGATAAACTACTCCAAGATTATTAAAGACAATTTCAAGATTCTTCATTCTAGAGTTTTGCGATACTTTTCTCAAAACTCATCTATAAGTTAAAGTTATAATGAAATATGGTTAGAATAGTTGTGTACAAATTGTGAATGGACATTTAAGTATATTAAATGCTAGTATATATGATTGAATTGGAAGATATAAGAATTTATAATTTTGGGTGAATAGTAATGTGACTAGTGAATATTTCTCAATATCCTTCAATTATCCTCTATTAATGGTTAAATTCATGTTAGAAATTATCAATGGAGACCTGAAGATGTTTAAAATTATAAAGGTTCACTTTATATGTTTATGATTGAGGAAAACATAATTTTGAGTAATTTGAGGATTTTGGTTTAGGCTTGGAGAACTCGATGAATTGAGAAGAAAATTTCTTAACCAAGGTGTATAAGCTTGTTATTGGAAAGGAATAGCTTTAGATATAAGTTGAGAATGTGCTAATATATAATGTTTTTCATGAAACCTTTCTTATTCTCATATATGCTTATTCTTGATAAGGATTCCTACTTCTTAACCATGTAATTAATTTCTTTTCTTGATGATAGAACATTCTGGAAACTCTTCTTTAATGAGCCATTTGTTTATGATTTAAATAAATGTTAATTTCTTATGCTTTAGTGATCTCTTGATCACCTATGTCTCTTGTCCAATAAGTTATGACCATGATACCAAATGCATGTGACATTAGTAGAGGCAGCCATTATAGTATAACACTTATCTCTTCTCTTTGCTAACAAAAACGACCCTAACTTTTATAAGGGGATTGCCCAGAGAAAACAAGAAATTCCAATAACTTTTTCCGAACTATTGAATAATCAAATTTCATTGTTGTGCTCCCACCTATTATCATAGCATGAAGGTTCTATCAAAGGTTGATTGCTTTTAAACCAACTCACTTGTGTAGGTTTATTATATTTAAGAGGGAGCAACTCAACTGTAAGGTTTAGGAATTATGGGAAGAAGTAGCATTATATGAGAATATTTAGCATCTGTAAGAAATGAATTTTGAATCACTGAAAAGAGAAAAAAAGAAATATTTAGGTTTAAATATATTCTACTTTACAAGACTTTTGCACAATATACCACCACATTTTAGGGAAAAAAACAATTGCTTAATTTCAATACTAACTTATCTTGATAAATCAAACTTGAAACTTAGCATAGATACTGTTGATAATAAAGTTTATAGATACAACTGCATGTACTAAACTTTACTTTTCAAAACAAAAAATCACATATACATAATACATAATAAGTAGGTAACCTACCTTACTGTGATGCACCTCCAGGACAAAAAATAAAGTGAAAAAATGTTGTCAGCCTGCTTAAAAGAACTGATTCAAAAGCATCATACTAGAACCCAAAAAGAAAGCCTCAATGCTTTAAATTTCTATAATCATTAGAGAATAGTTTCTAATTTTTTTTTTTTTAGCATTTGAATATACTTCTATATTTAACTGTGCTAGGCATTCTAGCCGACCCCAATTAATTTTGGGATTAAAGCTGAGTTAAGTTGAGTTGTACTGGGCGTTATAGCTTATTGGTAGCTCATATGATTGATTGCTTCAATCCACTAACTAAATCATTTTATATATATAATCACAAATTTAGTCTGAGGTTTACAACACATCCACTGGTAGTTTACTTGATCATATTAAAACTAATCAGTGTTTTAGATTTAGTCTATCATTTACAATTTGAGGTTTGTTGTTTAAAAGATCGCTAAAATTCTCTAAATAGGCTCTAAATTTAATTCAACAATCATAGATACATCTAATTCAATGCATAACAATAATTAATCATATTCTCTAATTCAATGCATAACAATAATTAATCATATTCAAAATAGAAATATTAGATTAAGAGAAGGACAGAGAGAAATTAATCTGAAACTTACAAGCGAAAGCTATAGTAATAGAGTAGCAATCTATCGGCCGCTGCGTCTCCTCGCCTGGATTTTTGAGTATGGTTTTTTGTCACATTTGGGCTCGCAGCCAGTTGTTTACTTGCGAAGGCGTTGTTGTCCGTTGGATAGCGGGAGATGAAGCAAACTCCAATCAAATAATTCTTCTTTCGTCCAAAATAAACCTGCTAATTTTTTTTTAAGACGTTTGAATTTAATTATCTCATTTTTTAAATTAAATTATATTTTATTTTAAATTAATAATAATATCATTATTAAAAATATTTTTAAAAATATAAAAATTAATTAAAAAAATAGGATGTGAGAAAATTAAGAAGGTAGAGACAGATTAAAATAATTAATAAATTAAAATAATAAATAAATTAAAAATATTAAAATAGATTATTTTTTTTTCTTAATAATCGTGTGTCTTACATTTAAAGCGTTTATTTTTAAACGAAAGGAGTAGTAAATAAATTGTTATTTAAATATAATTTTATTAGACACAAAATCAAAAAATAATCTTTATGAATATAAAATTACTAAAGACAAAACAGAAATATAATTCAATATTTATTTTTGAATTTTTTTCATAAATTTTTTATTTTAATCTATTGAATAATTTTTTATTTATTTATAATATGTAAAAATTATAAGTATAACTAAAACTATAATTTAATTTAGAATTTTGATTTAAGCACTATATATTAAATCTAAGAATTTTGTTAATTTATCATAAATTTTGAATTCGCCCATTTATGATCGATTTGCAAGTATGCTACAAAATTTTGTTAAAAATTTTCTTGTTGCTAGTCAGTCTAAATTGGAAAAAAAAAAAAAAAAAAAAAGAGAGAATTTTTTTTTTTTTTAAGTTAATGCAATCTTTAAAAGAATAATCATTTTGCAATTACAAAAAAAATCCATCAAATAATTGATAAAGACAACAATCAATAATCGTGGAGATTAAATTTACAAGAGAGAGTGAATATATATACATATAGGAGTTGTTTGGTTGATCAATTAAATATTTCTAATTGTTAATTATCAATATATACGTCGTCAATTGAAAAATTTTATATTATTTAGTTGGTTAATAAAAAAAACTCCGATTATAGCAAGATTTCCCTTCAATCGATAAATTTCATAAACGGTTATGAGCTGTTTATAGTGATTCGCGATTTAACAATCGCACTTTTACACCAATCACACATTTGACTATTGCTCTATCAAACACCCCTGTATATATAAGGTAAAAATTAGAAAATAAATAATTATCTGTATTGAATAATTATTTTATGGAAAATCTATTGTCCTTTTATTTTCAAGCTATTGGGGTTATGTTTCTCTCTAATAACTAAATAAAGCTTTATATGAGATCAATAATCTAACTAGTTTCTCAGTTTATTTTTCCCCTTTGTAATCAGCAAGGGAAATTCAGAGGAAAAGAAAAAGGACTTTATAACTTTAGATATTATTAGATTTTACATATTTGATTGAATCGCTTTTCTGCTGCAACATATGCATTCTCTCATAATTAAGCCTTGATACTTATTAAGAATACCACATTGCCATTGGCTACTACTCTGTGATCATGTGTCTACCTCAGTGTGGGAGGTCAAGGCAAGCAACAAAGAAATTTTAGATTACAAATTAGAGAGGTATACTATAGGCCAATTAAGCACAAGCTTAATGCACACTTAAACATTGGCTAGTTACATAAGTTTGGCAGCTGCTCTTCATAAAGGGGCTTACAATAGAGCCAAAACATTATATACTGCTCAAGGCTATAAGCAACCGGAAATACTGATACGATATCCTTAGTCAAATGTTCAACACCATCAAAAAATTATTTCCGAAGACAAGTCTTGTTTAGCTTTCATAATTAGAATAGAAGGGGAAAATAAGAACTTAATCATGTAAAAACCAACTAAAGAATCCTCAACTTTGTTATCCCATAAAGCCTATGAACAATTATTGCCGAAATAACGATTTCTTGTCATTGTCTCTAAGATAAAAAATTTATTGGTCTTTTCTGCAACCAATAGTGTATATCCAATTATATTACTCCACAATAAAAGCAGCAGTAATGAAGCTAATCACTAATACCACAAAGTAATTAAGAAAGTTTTCAATGACAATTGATAGAAATGTGATATTAGCATGTTCTTATTTTAAGAATATAGTAAACAACTAAAGCAGCCAACAGAGGTACTGTAATAATTTCCAATGAATCGTTCAAAACAATTGATGTATTTGAATTAAGATACAATTTCGAAAACATTATATGCTATCAATCAATTTTTAAATGACGACAGCTCTATCCTAAGATCAGGGATAAAAAAAATGAGTAACATGAATCATGAAAAGCAGCAAAAAAGTCATTTGAAACTGTCTTAATTACATACTGATGTGTGAATTTTTGAACAGCCACAACATGTTTGCTTCAACCAACAATATTTGAGTTCCTAAACTCATACAAGTACTGATACATCTCAAAGTTATTTCCAAACAATACAACAATGTCATTCCCCAATTTGCCTCTACGAGATTGTTGTGCAACTCTGCCTCACAATGTGGCATGTAAAATAGTGTTGGCCTCGTATCCCGTGGGGGACTATGATCATTTGTAGATGAATAGAATAACCAAGGGCTTCGAAAACTCGGGATTCTATTGCAGAAAGTATTGGATCAAACACCTCTATATCCCCAATCCAACTGAACTCTATTGTGATACTCAACTGAATTTTGATGGGTTTCAGATGATTCAATGCTACTAATACCGTATATAACCATTTGTAAGATTTTTGGAGTTTGCATTTGTTGCAAAAGATTTTGTTAAATATATATATATATATATATATAGCAGAATAATTAACATACCTCTTGACGATTCCACAATGTTATTAAGTTTTAAATATGCCAAGTCTAAGTATAAATTATAATGGAAATACACCAATGTTCACAATCCTATTTACTTGCCAATAGTTTATGATTAGAGATAGAAGTAGTATTATTTGCCTTCTTAATTTTTTTTTTCAACCCCTTCTCTTTCCCAACCACATGATATATATAGAGGATATATGGTTGTCTAGAAAGGTTATATTGCTTCATGATTACCATTGCCAATGGTTGCATGGTTTCATGAAGAGCCACCAAGTAACTACTTTTATAGTCACTTAATTATATTGATATGAGCATAGGGTTTGACCCATCATGGGTGCAATCCTTTTATTACTTCCAACATCTTCCACTCGCACATGAAGGGTAAAACCCTTCTTGCGATAT
Organism: Aleurites moluccanus; assembly: GCA_948193065.1. Lineage (NCBI taxonomy): Eukaryota > Viridiplantae > Streptophyta > Magnoliopsida > Malpighiales > Euphorbiaceae > Aleurites > Aleurites moluccanus. Next base: position 11,433 of record CANXYC010220870.1, on the reverse strand, counting down.
CAACTATAATCATAAACAATATGATCATAATAGTAAATGAATCGTGCAACCTATTGAGCAAACCTGCAATTGTGAGCTTATCGTTATGCATCTGTTAGGAACAACATAGCAGCTTCAACCTTAAGTAAAATAATTAGAAGTTAATTACTTGAGCTTGCAGTGCCCTAGACTTGTCCTTATAAACCATTGTAACATCTCTAATCCCTTAGAGAGTATGTTCTAATATTTTGATAGTGTATTCATAATCAAGTCATACTTCTTCTAAGTGACAAGATTGGTCGGCCAATGAATACTCTGGACACAGTCTTCCCTTTTTTTTTTTTTTAATCGAAATTTATAATTCATACTTAGTTATTTTTCTAGATATGTTCCATAGATCGCATCATCCATAATCATAGGTAATATGCTAAGATAACAAATACAAAGTATAAACTTTAAATTACAGTAAATAAGTATAAAGGTACCAATCATGAGGTTTTATCTTATCCTCATAAAAGTCTCACACGGTGGAGAAGCAAGGATCCATTCTCCCACTACTTTGTTGGTCGAACAAGCACACATGGTATGAATCATGTGTTACAGTATTTTCTTTATTATTATGATATCATACTAAATATTGTACAAATCTAAGTTCAGTCGCAACTTAATTGCACCTAACTTGAATTCTCTAAGTACTCCAAATAGCAGGTTAACACTGAGAACTTCCATTTGGCTTTCATAGGTTATTTGGATGGGGCAATCCAAATCGATTGTCATATATGCACAACCTCATCTCATCGTCTTTTTGAGGCGACAATCCTAACATTATGTCTCATCTCTACTCGCTATCTCCGCGCTAGAGGCGATCACTTGTGTGAGTAAGTCAATCAAAAACCTATGTGACATCGGTTTGTCGAGCTTAAATAAACATATGATATGTATATAACATGAACATAAAGACACTAATTTGAAATTATAATAATCATTTGCATTCATAAGTATTGTACAATACATATAAGCTCAGTAGTATTCATCACAATCTATTACATTCTACACAATCCAAGAGAATTCACATGGGCAAGAAAAACATCTCTTGGAATAGGCTTAGTTAAAGGATCAGCTACCATTTGATGCATAGAAATGTATTGAACAAATACTTCTTGTTTAGCAACTATATCTCTAACAAAGTTGTATTTGGTATCAATATGTTTAGTTCTACTGTGATATTTGGGGTCTTTTATGAAAGCAATTGCTGGTTGATTATCATAATAGATTATAATGACTCCTCCACAGTCATTTTGAAACCCAAATTTATAAAGAATCTCCTTAACCAAACAGCTTCTTGCACAGTAGCTGAACAGGCAATGAATTCAGCCTCCATAGTTGACAAAGCTATGCATATCTGTTTCTTACTACTCCATGAGATAACGCCTTTATTGAGTAAGAAAGTGTAACCAAAGGTGGATTTTCGTTGATCAAGGTCTCCTCCCCAATCTGCGTCTGAATAACCAACCAGTCGCATGTTTGACCCTTGATAACATAAGCAATAATTCATCGTGCCTTTAAGATATCTTAAAATCCTTTTGACAGTTTTCCAATGTTCTCTTCCAGGATTTGATTGATACCGACTAACTAGTCCAACGGCAAAACATATGTCTGGGCGTGTGCACATCATAACATACATGAGATTTCCTACAGCACTAGCATATGGAATAGTAAACATTTCCTTTTGTTGTTTTGGATTGGTAGGACACATATTAAGACTCAAAGCCTCATTCTTTAACACTGAAGTATCGACAGGCTTACAATTACTCATATTGAAACATTCTAGAATTTTTTGTATATAATTTTCTTGTGATAAAGCCAAAAATTTCTTTGAACGATCTCTTTTAATTTTAACTCCCAATATGTAATCAGCCTCACCCATATCTTTCATATCGAAAAGTTGTTGATAACCATCCTTTAATAGTCATCAAATACTCCTTATCATTTTCAGCTATTAAAATATCATCAACATAAAAAGATAGAATTGCAATTTTATCATTAGACCTTTTAATATAGACACAATGGTCTTCATCAATCATTTTGAAATTATAGGTCAAAATAGTTTTGTGGAACCTAAAATACCACTGTCTGGATGATTGTTTAAGGCCATAAATTGATCTTTGAAGTTTGCAAACTTTGTGCTCTTGACCTTTAACAATGAAACCTACAGGTTGTTCCATGTAGATTTCTTCATCTAGCTCTCCATTTAGAAAAGCTGTTTTAACATCCATTTGATGCAATTCCAAGTCTAAATGTGCTACAATAGCTAAAATCAAGCGAATAGCGGTAAACCTAATAATAGGTGAAAAAGTTTCCTCATAGTCTATACCCTCTTGTTGAGTATAACCCTTCGCTACTAGACGAGCTTTATATCTATCAATGGAACCATCTGCCTTTTTGTCACTACCCAGTTTCTCGGACCGCGACGGTTCTAGGGCACAGGAGATACCAATGGAGACCGGCACCCGTAGAACCCAGTATCACATACATCATCTATAAACCTCAATATATTATTCATATTAATTAATTGCCAGTCATTCTGTTAACATGTTATACATTCTGTAATTATTCTGCAATTGGCTGTAATATTCACATATCATATCATAATACCATCATAAAACTCATAATAATATCATTAACATCATATATACATTGTTCATCTCCTAGCTAACCCATACATACCCATGGAGCAGCTAGATCATGAACACCAAAATAAATATACAGAATATCAGAAATATACATAATAGTCTGTAGCAGTAATCCACGGAAGACAGAAGACTGGATTCTGCAACCTACTCCTCTCCTAAAATGGATAAACAATGAAATAGATGAGTATAGATGATACTTAGTGAATTTACATGCATCGCAATAATAATAGGCATCATTAAATAAGGTATCAGTCAATAGGATAGAGTATGCAAAATAAATGCCAGGGTACAGTAAAACCAAAGAATATCATATAGGCTAGGTTACATATGGAAAGACAGATAATGGGATATACTGTATGAAAAGAAATCATACAATCTCCAGTCAGTCAATATGGATCATGTAGGTCTCCAGTATCAATGAGTATAAGGTTGATCAGGCCCTATGGCTAAGACCATAACCCCTCCTAGCTAGGGTATCAATAATACAATGTGCACATCGCCGACAGTATTTTCCCACTACCCTGTCAGATCGGTAGCTCTGCCAAACCATATCAGGGTCAATAACGAGGGATACCATAAGCAACAATGGCATCCAGATATCAGTCAGTCCAAATAATATTCAGTTCGGTATCAATCAGTACATTATTCAATATTCTCAATGGCAATGCCATATGCAATATACAATCAATAATAAAGGGTTTAACAATAAGGAAAGGCATGAAACAAAAGTTATTTCGGTGGCCGAAAATGGCAGGTCAATTGGCATGTCAACGTCCCTGGCAACAATGGCATTCAATTGGTAGGTCTATGGCATGCAAACCAATAGGCCAATGGTAAATGAACTAGACATTTGATCGAACACTTAGTGGGCATACAATGGCAAGCCAATAGGTTAAGTTAGGTGGTAAATTTGACTTGCCAATTCAACAAACACAAAGTCACATTGGCAAACAAAGTATAGGTATCAAAGAAACACAATTAAACAATGGTAAAATGGGTCAAATTGATTAAGAAATATCAAAGAAAAACCAAGCAAAACATAGTCATATGAATAGTACAATAGGTTCGGCCAACTAGGGTTTTTCACCAATGGTTTCCAAGCAATAATTCAATCATTTAGGCATGATAATTGATGCAATGTAAACTCACCTAATGCTCCAAATAGCCAATGCACAAGCCAAATTCACCAATTCCACCAAATAGCCCAAATTTGCTTACTTTGAAATTCAAGTTTGAGCAATCTCCAATTCTACACCAATTAATCCATCAATTAGTTATCCATTCATATCCAATTAGCCAATTCTAATATCAATTAACAAATTCTAATACTAATTCAATAATTCACTTCTTACAACTTCAATTTAACCATTCAAATTAGGGATTTCAATCAATTTGGATAAATTGGTGTAAACTAACACTAAACCCATCTAATTCAACTTAAATAACATCTAAATAATCAATCAAACTTAACAAAATAATTTCTTACCTCATGAACATCAAAGTGGCCGAAACATTCATTCACTCTCTCCTTGATTTCCTTTGCTCCTTTCTACAAATTGAAGATGGAAATCGATAAAGCTAAGTGAGAAGTCAATTTTTCTATCAAATTTCAATGGATTTGGTTAAGAAATGATGAAGAAAATGGAGAAGAAAAGCCAAATGGTGGTTTGGCCACCATGAAAGGAAGAAGAAGAAATGGAGTAAAAATGGCTAAGTAAGAAATTAAATAGAAAATCCAAACGGTTATTTATAACTAACTCCCCAAAGTTCCATCCATTACACTTTGGTCCTTAAATCTTTTGTAATGTATTCTGACAATTCTATCAGGATTTAGATATCAGAGTGGGTAGTGAATAGGCTTATTTTAATTTATACTTATTTATAAAAATGGTTCTGGAGTCATTCTGTAACCCCGACCGATCACTTTCTACTATTCACCTTGAATTACCATTTATTTACAAAAATGCCATTACTTACTTTTTCAGTGTTCCTAAATGATTTTTATTTCTTTCTTTTTATCAAAATTACACATAAATTATGGTCATCTTTTACCCCCAAGTCAACTTCAGAAATTTTTCTGTTGACCGGACTGCTCATTTTTCGGCAGTGTTTCCGACACCACCGCTTTCTGGAAAAGTTTCAAGTTTGCTTTCTAACTGTGTCTCTAAAATTATTTCCCACCATTTTAAGACTAAAGGACCACATACTGAGAAAAATTTCATACATGATAGTTATAGTATTCTAGGGTATTACACTTTCGTTTTATTTTGAGAACCCATTTATTATCAATGGCTTTACGCCCTTGTGGTAAATCAACCAAGCTCCAAACTTGATTAGTTCTTATAGATTCCATTTCATCTTCCATTGCAACTTTCCATTTTTCTTTAGAAGGACACTCTAGTGCCTCTTTAACTGTTTTAGGTTCTTCATCATCATAGGGAGTGACTAAATAAACTTCGCTTTCAATTTGAAAATGCTTGCAAGGAATTTTATTTCGTATACTCCTACTCAGTTGAGGATCATTATTTCCACCAATCGAAATTGGCTCGGAATCAACCTCATTTCTCCCACTCAATTGAGATGGGTAGCGCAAATCAGGTTTGCTCTCATTGTTAAGAATAGGGTGGTATAACTTCTTGATTTTGTTGTATTGCCACATCCTCTTCTTCATCTTCCATCTCATATAAATGATAACCTTTATCAACGTCATCCTTTTTAGGAAAACTATTTTCAAGAAAAATGGCATCACGGGACTCAATTTCAGTTATTCTTCCATCAAAATCCTCTCCAATAAATACATAACCTTTTGAGTGTTCAGAGTATCTAATAAAGATACATTTCTTCCCTCTTGGTCCTAATTTACCAAATTTATGGGAAGTATCATGAACGCATGTTGCTGATCCCTAAGGACGCAACTTACTAAAATCAAGTTTTTTATATGACCATAACTCATAAGGTGTAGAGAAAACTGACTCTAAAGGTACACGGTTAAGAACATAGGCAGCATTCAATAAGCATCTCCCCAATATTGTATTGGGAGGTTGGTTTACGCCATCATTGATCTAACCATTTCTAGCATGGTTCTATTTTTTCGTTCAACAACACCATTTTGTGCAGAGTTCTAAAAGTTGTTAGTTGTCTTATAATTCCTTTTTCATTACACAGTTCTTTAAACTGTTCAGATAGATACTCTCTTCCCCTATCGGTCCTTAAGGCTTTTACTTTCATGTCTAATTGATTCTCAATTTCATTTAAGTATCTTTTAAAGCAGTCGAGTGCTTTAGATTTCTAGGAGATCAAACAGATGTGACCATATCGGGTATAGTCATCTATAAACGCAATGAAATATGAAGCTCCATGCTTTGCTTTAACATTCATTGGTCCACATATATCAGAATGTATAAGTTGCAAAGGAAATTCAGCTTTTGTGCCTTTACCAAATGGTTTTTTGGTAGCTTTTCCTTGTAAGCAAAATTCATAAGTGGGCAATTCAAATTTTATATTTGATCCTAACATACCATTTTGTGCAAGTTTATTCATTCTATCTTGCCCAATATGCCCTAATCTAGCATGCCATAAATTCGTATCCATATTATTATTGCTAGATTCAGTGAATAAGGAAAAAACACACACTGTTATTATTATTATCATAATAATAAGTATTTAATACCATAAAACCATCCATAATTTGTCCACAACCATAATATGTAATACCATAAGAAATCTTAACATAATTACCACAAAAATGTAAACTATATATCCTAACTTTAACAAACAAATCACTGAAATTAAATTTCGTCATATTTCAGGAACATATAGAACATTATGTAGGTATAAAGTTCAACCATCTTGCAAATCCAATGTGCATGGGCTGATGCCTTTTGCTTCTATCCTCGCATTATTTCCTACATATATCCATTTTTCTTCTTTCGTGAATCGACGAAATTCAACAAATGCATTTTTGTCTCTAGCTACGTGATCCATTGCTCATGAATCTACAATCCATATAGTATGAGTTTCAATAAGCAATACAGTACTATAAACAAAAATTTCAGAGACATAACTTCTTTTAGAAGAAATTAGATAAGATATTACCTTTTTAGGCTTAGTGAACTCACGAGCATAATGACCTACATTGCCACAATTGTAGCAGGTCAATTTAGTCTTATCTTTCTTATCACCACACTTGCCTCTTTGGCGCTTGTGATACTTCTTCTTTTGTCCCTTACCAGTCTCTTGGGCTTTTCCTTTGCTATTGTTTCTTTTGCGCTTATGACCATAAGCCCTTTGTGAACTAGATTCTACCACATATGCTTGAACATTAGGTTTAGCAGCCTCAAGGAGCTCATCTTCTAGTTCCACATGGCATGCAATATCAACAATGGTCCTGATATTCTCATTATGAGTCATGTTTACTTTCATATGCTCCCAACTATCAGGAAGAGATCAATTACTGCTTGCACTTATTGTTCATTTGTGAGGTTATGCCCAGCTGATTTCAATTCCATGATCATATTTGACATTTCCCTTAAATGTTGTTTCATTATTTTATTAGGGACTTTCTTAAAAGTGTCAAATTTAATAGTCAGCTGCCTGAGCTTGGAGACACTAGTTCCTCCAAATTTTTCTCTTAGAGCGACCCACATTGCATGAGCAGTTTCATACTGTTGATACTCATACACTAGATCATCATTCATGGAACTGATCATAATTCCTTTTGCAGTAGAATCATTTTTCTTCCATGCATTAAATGCAGCCATATCACGCATATATTGCGTATTATTAGCATTTCCCTCAACAAGTTGAGGCATATCCATCACATTATTGATAGCTTCTAGAGCCTCTTACTCCTTAAGGACATAATGCATTTTCAGGTGTTATATGTTATAATTATCTCCATTAAGTTTCTCACCCTTATTTAAATCTGCTATGATGTTCTTAGATGCCATTGCTAATTACTAACAACAAAGAGATATTAAAAATATAAAGTCAATTTATGTTCATTACATAAATACATCATTAGTCACAGATAACAAAAAATTGTAAAATTTTCATATGAAATAGATTCGAAAGTTATCTATGTTCCCAATCATCATCTATATTCAAAATATTAAATTTTTCTTAATTAATAATAAATTGCGCCTATTTAATTATTGATGAGAATTCTCTTGAATTCTTTCAATCAATTAATGCGCAATTTATGAAGTAAGAATAATCTTAAAAATAAATAAATAAACAAATTTCATAATGTATAATCCATATAAAAGAATATAAAAATGTGTATGAATTAAAATAAATACATACATGATAAAAACTTATAAGTTAATTATAGTGAATCCTTCTAGGAATAGATTGCTCAAACTTATGTCTATCAAAAATGATTGTAACCATTTTCTTCAACCATGGGTTGATTACAACAAGCAATCTTGAAGTTCGAAGATTTGAATTATTAGTTAAAACAATTGACTTATTTAAATTTTTCCAAGTGTTATCTTCAAGAAATAGATAAACTAAATCTTCATAAATTTTAGTTTTTCTATTATTATTATGTATAGTATTATATTTTTTTTCTTCTTCATTCATCCAAAATTCTTTTAGTTTTTCTTTTAAATTTTCTGGTAGTGTAAGGTATAAAGCATGATATTTCTCATCATCTCGTAGCACATGACCACTATGGATGATTGCTTGTAATTTATCATTAACAACCCTAACATGCTCTATTAGGGTATGTTGTGGTTGCATTCTATAATTGGCGAGATTTTCTTTTAATTATTTAAGTCTATCTCTTTGATCTCGACGTCTCAAAGCATCCGGAGTTCTCATTGTAATTGGACCCAAACCATGTTTAGGTCTATATCTTCTAAGCCTTCTACACATTTTAAGGCTGAGAATTCTCCTTAAGCGAGATATAATTCCTTAAACAAATTAAGGAAAATATAGATCATATATGTTAATAATAAATCTCAAGCCAATATCAAAATATAGAATTAATAAGACATGGCATTCCTTTTTTTTTTATTGAAAAATATGCAATGGTATAATACGTTGCCTACTACCAGAACAGTAAAATCATATATTTTTGGTGGTTGCAATGTTTTGTGGATTTTCAATAGAAACATTATTCACTTTTACAAAAAAATATTTTTTCTTAACTTTAAATTATCATAACTTTCTCGTTTTTAAACGAAAAACAACAAGCAATATACCTATTTAAAGTTTAACATGTCATCTTTAATTTCATACCAATATTTCACATAGATAAACAAATCATCAACATTAAATTTATATCATAGGAGTGAGCAGTCATTATAAAAAAATTGAAACAAGTAATTTTACCAACATGTCAATGGAAACTAATTCTAATCTAATAAGGGAATCATCATAATGCTTTGATACCAATGTTAAATAATATATATTTATATATACACACACACACACACACAGCGGAATAATTAATATACCTCTTAACGATTCCACAATGTTATCAAGTTTTGAATATGCCAAGTCTAAGTACAAATCACAATGGAAATACATCAATGTTCACAATCCTATTTACTTGTCAATAGTTTATGATTAGAGATAGAAGTAGTAGTATTTGCCTTCTTATTTTTTTTTCAACCCCTTCTCTTTCCCAACCACATGATATATATAGAGGATATATGGTTATCTAGAAAGGTTGTATTGCTTCATGGTGACCATTGCCAATGGTTGTATGGTTTCATGAAGAGCCACCAAGTAACTATTTTTATAGTCACTTAATTATATTGATATGAGCATAGGGTTTGACCCATCATGGGTGTAATCCTTTTATTACTTCCAACAGGTTTTGATAGAACCAAGAGTTCTCTACTTTCTTCATACAGATCTGCATCTTTTCTATTATCTTTGATTGTTTGACAGGATTAGATTCAAGATCAGTCGGAACACATAGTTGTTGTTGTCCTTCTTGGTCCTAGTTTTGGGCACATTCTTCCTTTGTTTGCCACGATGAGGTAAAACGGCTGTCCAATCTCCATTATAAGTATGGTTGTCAAGGATGAGGATTTTAGCCATAATACCTGAGACTTGTGTTGTATGTTTTGAGTTAAGAATTATGAACCTAGAGTAAGTTAGCTTGAGCCTTTGATGATTTTGCTTGATGTTTAGCTAATTCCTTATGTCTGCATGTTAGAATTTCATAGAATTGTGACGTTTGAGTCTTGTTGACTCCTAGAAAGGCCATATGTTGAGTTATGCATGTTTAAGATGTGTTTAGAATATTTTGGATGAGTTTTGGCTAAGTTAGAATGAAGGAATCTTTGAGAAAGACATCCCTATGTTTGTAAAGGGCGTTACCATTTGAAACAACCGTTAAATTCCTATATTTGAAATTCAAAAATTTAACCTTTCTTTGTAATAGGCATTACATTCTTGAGTAATGACCGTTACATAGTGTAACGGGCATTACAAATTGGTTACGAGCTTGAATTTTTGCTTCTGTCCAAAATTTCTTAAATTTCAAGATTTTGTGTAACGAGCGCTACCTTCAATTGGACGGACATTACAGTGTCGAGCTTATAAATATTCTGTCATTTTCTTTCAATTACATTTTCAAACTCATTTTCTTCTCTCTCCTTAAATACGTTTAAATTGCTCACCTAACTAAGCAAATCCATCTCTCTTCGTTAATTCTTCAATTCATTGCAAGAGATTGAAGATAAACTACTCTAAGATTATTAAAGACAATTTCAAGATTCTTCATTTAGAGTTTTGAGATATTTTTCTGAAAACTCATCTATAAGTTAAAGTTAAGCTGAAATATGGTTAGAATAGTTGTGTACGAATTGTGAATGGACATTTAAGTATATTAAATGCTAGTATATATGGTTGAATTGGAAGATATAAGAATTTATAATTTTGGGTGAATAGTAATGTGACTAGTGAATATTTCTTAATATCCTCCAATTTTCCATTCACATTCCAAAATCGGGATATGACTCTTTCCTAGTTATTCTTTATTGTTATATGTCGTCTTTTGTAGATATGTTCTACTTGTACATATATTTTTTGTTGTTTTATGATCTGTTCTACTTGTACATAAAACAAATCATAAAGAATGAAGCAAACTCTTATCAAATAATATTTCTTTCGTTTCAAAATAAACGTCTTAATTTTTTTTTTATGTTTTAATTTAATTACCTTATTTTCTAAATTAAATTATATTTTGTTTCAAATTGATAATAATGTCCTCATTAAAAATGTTTTAAAAAATATATAAATTAATTAAGAGATATAAGATATGAGAGAATTAGGAAAGTGGAGAGAGATTAAAGTAATTATTGAATTAAAATAATAAATTAGGAAAGTTAAAATAGATCAAATTTTTTATTTCTAAATAATAGTATAATTTACACTAAGAACATTTATTTTTTGACGGAAAAGTAGTAAATAAATTGTTAGTTAAATATAATTTTATTAGGCACAAAAAAAAAATCTTTTTAATAATCTTTATGAATGTAAAATTACTCTAGATAAAATAGAAATATAATTCAATATTCATTTTTGAATTTTTTTTTCATAAATTTTTTATTTTAATTTATTGAATAATTATTTATTTATTTATAATATGTAAAAATTATACGTATAAGTAAAACTAATTCCAATTTTATTAAAATTTAAAATTACAACTAAAACTAGTTTCAAATTTATTTATTTTTTCATCTTTTGTCACTCAATTATAAATGAAATCTTAAAATAAATAAATAAATAAATATTATAGACC
>CANXYC010220730.1:0-10439 GCA_948193065.1 Aleurites moluccanus | reverse complement strand
ATATATATATCATTATTAACATTTTATATAATAAATAAAAAATTAATCCAACTAAACATTGATTAGTATTTTTTATTCTGATTATATTTATTATGCATGACATCAACAATAATGATGGCTACAATAATGTTGCTCCACTTGATCTTAGTTTTTTTTTTTTAAATATTTTAATTATTAATATTTGCATGTTATCAAATTAAAAATTCTTAATATAATTGGAGACTAAATTAATTTTAAGGAAAATGTGTAAATATACTCTTAAATTCTAACAAAAATATCATATTAGTATATTTTCTTTTCGAAAACATAAGTATGATATAAAAATGAGACATAATGTCCCTCTTTTACTTATATTCCTAACAATTTTTTTTTTAATATGTTTTATAAATATATTTAAAAATTTAAAAATTTATAAAATATTTATTTTAGGTTTAAAAATTATAAATAAATAGTCAATATAATACTTATAAAATGTATTTCATTTTGACATGTTAAAACTTAAAAAATAATTACTTTTTAATTTATCATAAATTAATTAGATATAAATTTAATTTTCAAAAATTCTTAAAAATTATTATTTAACTACTAAATTGTAAAAATTATTATTTTCACATATAATTTCACTAAATATAAACTTAATTAATTATATATATACATCCTAGTCCAAATTAACTTCAAATAATTTTATTAAATAAAATTTCAAATTTCAAATAATTAAATTTAAAATTTTTCACTATTTATGTAGTTTAAAAAATAAATTATTAAAAACATATTATATTAAGATTTAAATTTTAAATATGCAAGTTTTTAAATAAACAGTTTATATATAAAAAAATAAATAATTTAGTAACTAAATAATAATTCTTAAAAATTTTTGAAAATTAAATTTATATCTAAATAATTTATGATAAATTTAAAAGCAATTATTTTTTAATTTTTAATATGTCAAAATGAAGTACATTTTATATATATTTGTTTAACCTAAAATGAATATTTTATAAATTTTTAAATATTTAAATATATTTATAAAAATAAATAAATAAAAATTATTAGAAAGATAAGTGGAGGAACGTTCTACCTCATTTTTGTAACTTCAATATCATATTTGCGTTTTCCAAAAAAAAAATAATATAATATTTTTGCTATAATTTAAATACATATTTACACATTTTCCCTTAACTTTATATTATAAGATAAATATTCATTATTGATTAATATCAATTAAATAATTAATAATGAAACATTTATGTTTATTTAATTATTATTGGCAGTTAATATTGTAATGCGATATATAAAATTCACCTAAAGAATAGATGTAATAAGAAGCATACCAGCATTAACATTTAGTTTTTATAAAACCCGAAGAAAGCTAAGAAGCGATTAGCAAGTAGAGAAACAAGAAATAGAAATTAAGAAAGGTTAGAAAAAAAAAATTTCATTAGCAAGTAGAGATTATCAATTGATATTTGATAGGCTAAAATTTAGAGACTCAAACGAGCACACTGAGGTATTCGTCCACAGTAGTGTACTTGACATCAGGGTAAAGCTCTGAGGCCTCTACTCCAAATGATGATTCAATCTCAAAGTTGGTCTGATCTCCTTTCACAAAAATAGAGTGAAACAGTGAATAATATATATTCAGTGGAAATTCAGCTTCTGCAACACAGCAACCAAACAAACTATAATATCAAACTTGTTATAAATATATTTATGTAGTAAGCAATTAGATAATAATTCATGGACGAACCTTGACTATTCTTGAGAAGTTGCTCCTCAAGAACATAGATCCTTTCAAGGGTTTTGCCCATCTTCTCCTCCCACAAGGACACAAGATCGTTGAATGAATAGATGTTGTTTGGAGGTCTAATATAGACGATCTTGTTCAAGGTTCTTGGATCATCTACAGTTTTAATGGTGTAGGTGCCAATATCATTTTCATTATTAAAAATTGCTGCAGAACAAATCAAAGATATAGAACCAACTAATTAGTAAGGTTTTCTTAACAAATTAATATCACTAATGAAATTCAGTGATTATCTTATTTATTTGTTTTAATCTTAACATTTCCATCTCTTATTTATTTGTTTTACCTTTAACATTTCCATCACCCAAGATCACAACTTTATCTCTTGGAGGAGATGTGGCTCCAAACTGGTTCAAATTGGGAAGCACATAGCCAGCAAAACTGTTGGAACATACATATGTATAAGGAATTCCTGCAGCTTCAATAGCTCTTCGGACCTTAACCTTGTCCTCCAGTGCTGATTTTGCTGGCTCAACAGCATGGATGCGATCCACATCATTTCCAAACTCAGAGGGGAGGAATCTCTGAGAAAAAATAGTAATTAAAAAATTAGAAGAAATGATAAATGCCATTGGACTAATAAGTCAGTAGTTGATCCCTGCACTCAAATCCTAACATTGCCTTTCCTTTTAAAGATTCACCATGTAAAAAAATAATAATAATTTAATCACTTGAGAGAAAAGAAGAAGAAGATTCATATACAAAACTGGAATGAAACAGAGTAAATACCTTAATGTTGCCAGCTTCTTTAATGGCAGCTATGATCTTTACTTGATCTGGTATTATCTGACCTTGACCTACAGTAGAGATCACTACATCTACTTGCTTTATTGCCTTCAACAAGCTCTCATGATCGTATAAATCTCCCTGCACAAATAAATAAACAAGAGTTGATAACCCAACAGAGGTAAAGAAGGTATTCAAACGTCTGGTGTTGCAGGAGTTTAGGTGTTCAAAATCTTAATATTACCGGAAAGAAAAAAAGTTAAAAACAGGAAGAAGAAGAAGAAGAAAAAGAGTTTAGGAATTAACATACAATCAATAAATTGACGCCAAGACTCCTGAAATTTTCGATGATGTTGGCTTTGGCAGGATCAGAGAGAGTGGATTCTCTTACAAGAGCAAAAGTTGGATGACCAGACTTTGCACTAGCTTCCATTATGTGTTTTCCGATGTGCCCGGTTCCTCCAATGATCAGAATCTTGCTGTTAGAGGCCATTTTTCGAATTTTCCGGTGAGATTTTGTATAAACAGAAATAAACAGAGGAAGAAAATAGATAAATTGATTGATAAGTGAGTCAAAAGGGAAGCTCAAGAATAATGTTTATATAGAAAAAAAAAATAATAATAAAAGTGTATATGCCAATTGGCAATGACTTATGCATTGGAATTAAGCGTAGAAGAATAGGAATCTCAATCTATTATATATATATATATATTAAATCCGGATCATAAAGAAAGTTCAAACTCTTCCTACCTTCACCATTTATTTATTTATAAAATTTTTACATAATTTTAAGTATTTAAAAATATTAAAAATATATGTTTAATAATTAATAGGGTATTTATTATAAAAAAAAACTAAAGAATTTATTTTTTAGTATTTTAATTTACATATATTAACTTTATTTGAGCAAATCAAGTAAAAAAAAATAACACTATAATAAAAATTAAATCAGATAAGATAATATTTTTTGATATATTTTAATTGCTTTCATTTTTATATTCTACCATATTTCTCTTTTTTCTATTAAATTTTGTAATTGATAATTTAAATTCTTATATTACTATAAAAATATTAATAGTAAGACTGGTTTGTTAATCTATTAAAATAATAATAGATATTTATATAAAGTATATAATAATTTTATATTTATATAATTTTTAGAATAATATTTATACATCTTTATTTCTATTTCTATATGACAATAAAATTAATTTTAAAAAATTTTAATATTAAATTATGTAAAACGCAATGATATAGTGAAAGTCTTTTAAATATTTATTGATTCTAGATTGAATATTAAATTAATAAGTAACAAAAATCGTTGATTTAAAAGAATATTAAATTTTAAAATATTTTCAAAGAAAAAAATAATTTGTATTAAATTAAAAGCTCCTTCAAATCTTAAAACTTACAAAATATATATTGAAAATAACTTTTAGAAATTCTAAGAATCTAATATGTTACTTTATTCTAAAAAGAAAATAAATCTTCAGATTTATACAAATAAAGAAATAAAACATAACAAAGACAACGTCTTAAAAGTATCCTAAAATAAATTTTCTACCAAAGTAAATAATGAAACAAAAGTTACAAAAAAATGGATAAAAATCTAAATTGTCAAAACAGAAATCTAAATAAAAAAATTTAGTTAAAATATGTCATCGGTCATAGCCAGAGGTGATGAGTATGATTCATTGCAACGTTTTTCATTAAACTAGACTCAAGCCAGACTCATAACTAAATATCGTAAGTGGCTAATTTTTTTGACTTTCACCCTTTCGTATGGTTAAACCAGCCTATAAATTTTAATACTTATATGTCTGCATCATTTTCTCATATGTAGAGAAAAATTCGACTTCAAATTGACATCGATTTCAAATTGACAATGACATCATCATCAAAAGAATTTTCGAAAAAAGGAATGAGATATTTTACATTAAACATATTTACAGTACGAATATGGTTGGACAACTTTAAACGTTAAACATTGGTATTAATTTTTTTAATAATTTCTATAGGGTCAATCTTTTTTGCTTACAATTTATTATATTCGCCAATAGGATGATGGTCTTTAGTAAGGATTGCCCAAACAATTTGGTTCGGTTCCTCCATTTTAAAATCTCTGAAAATTCAATTTGATTTTGGAGATTTTCCAATCTCCAAATTGAACTAAACCATACACAACCCTAGCTAATCAATCAATAAGAAGCAAAAAATAAATTTTTAACATAAAAATTTAACTAATTTTTTATTAATTAATTTATTTTTATAAATTAATTAACTTTTACTAATGACTAATTTAATTAACTATAATCAATAACTAAAATACATTTCAAAATTTATTTCTACTTAAATTAAAGAAAAAATATAAAATTTTATCTTTTCATTATTTATTTAAAATTTTATATGAATAATTTTACACTATATACATATGAAAAATCAATATATATTCATCACTAGAATAAAAGAAAAAATCAACATTAAATAAAAAAAAAAAAAAAAACATAATCTACATCTTCATTATCCTTTTTTTTTCTCTTCTTCCTTTACCAACAAATTTCAAAAAATGAAAAAAAAAAATAAAAATACAAGAAAAAAAAGATCAACATCAATATAATAAAAAAAGAGAAGAAATTAAAACAAAATAAGAAAATTGAGTTTAGGTAGTAAAATACCTTAATGGGCATCAATAAACTGCCATAGAAAGAGGGAAAAAAAAAAAGAGGAGAAGAAAAAATGAAGAAAAAAAACTAATGGCTAAATAAAATCCATCGCTAAAATACAAATAATGACATGTGCATATCAATTAGTCACAGATTTTAAATATGCTGCTATTTCGTCGTAAAACAGCAACGGGCTAAATTTGAATTTGTCTACAAAATTCGGTAGCATTTTTTTTATTTTAGCGCAAAAACTGATTTGTATTTTTCTCAAAATTTCGATTGCAATTAGTTTTTTTTTTTTTTTTTTTTTAGCTTCGCGATTTAGCAATTCAAACATATATTTTTAGGATTACATACTATTTTTCCTTTATAAAGTAGTTTAATATATTAAGTTTTTTTTATTTTTTAAAAATATATTAATTTTTTCAAACGAATATCTCGTTATTTTAATACCAATTTCATTTAATTTTATCGTTAATCAACACTAAAATAATCAATAATGACAATAAAAAAAAAATATTCTTATTTTTTATTTTTAATTAATTACATTATATTTTTGTTTTAAAAAAATATTTTTTAAGGTTAAAAAATTTATTTTCATATTTTTTGATAAATTTAAAAATAAAAGATAAACAAAAATATTCTTTATTTTTTTATTTTTTATTTTAAAAAAATAATTTAAGAATAAATTAAATTATTTATTTTAAAATTTTTTTAATATAAATAAAAAATTAATTTTCATATTTTTGATAAATTTAAAAATAAAAGATATTTATTTTTTATTTTTAGATTTGTCAAAAAATATGAAAAAATATTTTTAAACCTAAAAAATATTTTTTAAAGTAAAAATAAAGGGCAAAAATATTTCTGTCTTTTTACTATAATTATTGATAATTTTAAGATTGACTAACGATAAAATTGAATATAATAGTGTATTGCGACATTCGTTAGGAGAAAGTTAATATATTTTTAAAATGTCAAATGAATTTAATGTAATGAATCATTTTATAAGAATAATAATTAATCCATATTTTTATGATGAAATTAATGACGAAATAGCAACAATTTTTTCAATTGTTATTCTTTTCATCATTATTCTTTCCATCATTATTCTGTTGTTAAAATAAGGCACTAAAATTTCACGTTACATTGTCGCTATTATGAATATAAGATTTTATAAAAAATCTGCCTTTATTTCTCGTTAATCCATCATTATTTAGCGATGAAAAATAGTTCATCACTAATTTTTTGTGTTAATTTGCATTTTCTTGTTCTGAATAAATTTAATAAAGTGAAATTATGAGACTCATTTTATATTTTTAAATAATAAAAATATTAAAATGTATATATGTGTATAGTTTCTCACCTTGAATTATTATGTAATTTTATAATGAATATATTTTTTCTTCATGTGTAATAAAAATTTAAATCTTAAATAAAATTATGAAATAAATCTTTATTTTGATTAATTTTTCATTAGCTAATTGATTGTTGTATATTAATATTATGTTTTGTTATGTTACCATTCCTGTTTATATTTAAAAAATTAATCCAATAAAAAATATAATATGGATTGCCATATTCACTCTTCCAAGGGAAGAAAATTATAAAAGGAAGAAAACCTTGATGAAAGGTTTACGTGTTTGAAATTTCCTTTCATTCGAACTTCAGTTTTTCATTATTACTATATTTATGATTATTTTATTTTTCTTTCATTAAATTATTTGGAATGATTAAATTATTTTATAAATTAAATTTTAGAAGTGAGAGAAAAATCACACAAAAATCTTTATCTTTTTTAATTTTTTAGAAAAAAAAGCCTGTCTTTATTTTTCTTAAAGGTGCTGTACAAGTAGGATAGGGTAGATTTGAATAGATTCGAATATAAATTTTCTTTTCGAACGTGTTTTATTCGAGTTTTTTTTCTTAATAAAGTAAAATAGTATTGCAAGTACTTTTTTATTTAAATATAGTTTGGTTCTAATATTTATAGCATTCAAGTTTCAATTAAAAAATATTTTATGAGGAGAGAGAATATATTTTACTTTAGATATAAAATTAAAATATCAATTATCATAAATTATTTGGTGCTTATAAATTATTTAAAAATATATTTAATTAATATGAATTGAATGATTATTTTTCAATAAAAATATATCAGTATTACTAATATTAATAGAAAAATGCCAAACTACCACCATCAAATGTACCGACTGTTTAAAATTACTAATATCAAAGATTATAGCATGTCTTGGATAGACCGAGGCATAACCCTTCAACACTAATCTCTCTTTTTTTAAAAAATTAATTTATTTTAACTTAAGCTATAAATGTGGTATTTGTCTGTCCTCGAATGTGGCATTTGCTCAATCTTATTTTCATAAAGTCTATGAATGTGGGATTTGTTTATCCCCAAGTGTGGTACTCATTCGGTATTATTTTAGCTTATACTATAAATATGATATTCGTTTGGACTTGAGTGTGGTATTCATTTGGCCCTATTCATTCAATATGACTTAAATGTGAACGTGATATTCGTTTGACCTCTCGAGTGTGATAATCACTTGGTATTACTTAAACATGAATGTGGTATTCATTCAACTCCTCGAATATGGTATTCACTCAATATAGTGCGAATGTGGTATTTATTTAGCCCCTTGAATGTGGTTTGCACTTGGTATGACTTAGGCACGAATGTAGTATTTGTTCGATCTAGAGTGAGGTATTCACATGGTATTATTTAGGCACTAACATGGTATTTGTTTAGTTCCTCGAATATGGTGTTCGCTTGATATGATAGACACGAACGTGATATTCGTTTAGCCCCTTAAGTGTAGTATTCACTCGGTATTATTTAAGGATGAACATGGTATTCGTTCGACTCCTCGAGTGTGGTATTCACTCGGTATGATTTAAGCTTAAACGTGGTATTTGTTCGGCCTCTCGAGTGTTGCATTCACTCGGTATTACATAGGCACAAACGTGATATTCGTTCGACTCCTCGAGTGTGGTATTCACTCGAAATGACTTAAACGCGAATGTGGTATTCATTTGACCTCTATGTGGTATTCACTTAGTCTTACTTAGTCACAAATGTGGTATTCATTCGACTCCTCGAGTGTGATTCTTGGTCCGCTTGGTGTTTCTATGGAGCAAGAATGAGGTGACACGATAATTGAACATATTTTCCATTAATTTCATCTTTGTAAAGATTTACATTGAGTTGTAATGATAGACAAAGTTAATTTTCAACAATGAGCTTCAGCTGTCTTCAAGGACATGCCATATTCATAAGATGAGGTTTATAAGATCTACCACTAGCTTAGTGCCATATTGCTTGTTCTCATCATTCAAGCTTTAAGTCCTAGGTTTGATATTGGTGCCAGTCATTCTAAGTGAATCAACATAGCACTTCCTAGTAGCCTGTTGGTTCTCTCAAACTATAGTATCTCCCTTAAGTATAGGTATCTTCATGAAAAGGTATCTTATACAAGTACTTGCACAAGTGTTATGCAAGATGAGTCTTCTAATAATTGTATTATAGGCTAAGGACATGTCAACTATCCTGAAATACATTGCATTTGACTTAATGCTCTAAATAATATCATAATCTCAATAGACCCTTCTACCCTAATGGGTTTTCCTTCTAAATTAACCAAAGGTCTAGCCATTGGCTTCATATTATTAGGTGAAAACCTCAGGACTTTAAAAGTCAAAATGGTTATTAAGTTGACTAAGCTTCCTTCATCCACCAAAACTCTTTTAACCAGAAAGTTTTCCATGATGACTTGCACCATAAAAGCAACATCATGCGGCATGCATATATCCTTTGCATCATTTAGTGAGAAAGTTATCAAGGTAAAAATTGGTATTAGTTCGCCTTTACTCAAAGCATAGATAGGCTTGGTCATTAGTTTCTTTTTGAAACCTTATGCTTATTGTTACTATCTCCATATGTTGTTCCTCCCATAATTACATTAATTATCCCCGTAAGTTCTTTATTTTTCCCACATCTTCCCCATGTTCTTCGAGTTTTCATCCATAGTAGGAGTTTTACCCTCAATCTTGTCATTTATTCGAACATATCATTTTAATGCTCAATTGCAAATAAGTTTTTAATCTCATCTTTCAAATACCAATATCTATTAGTGTCATGGCCATAACTGTCATGAAACTTACAAAATCGAGACTTATCTCCTTGATCACCATAGGTAGGGTTAAGTTGTTTGGGATATACAATAAAGTTATTCTTGGTACCATTTTTAATTCCCATTAGGATATTAGAGCATGAGCATCAATAATCAGTAGGGTGTAATATGAGTGTGAGATATATGGTTTGACCCACCACTTCTAAAAAAGACTATACTCGCTCATCCTTTCTCACCCCAACCATTATGATTCGTCTTCCTCTTTTAGTCGTTAGTGTTATCCCTCATCTCATGCTTATCTCAGTTAACATCATCTAATCTAATAAACTTCTAATATTTTTTAATCAAGTCATTGAATGTGGGTTGAGGGTTCTTTGCCAAATAATTAGACAAGGTACAAAAAGTTCTTCCATTAGTCATTGCATCAATGGTCGTTTCATGATTCAATTTTTTAACTTTTATGCTTACTTAGTGAATCAGTCAACATATATGACCTTAATAACTCAAATCCCTTATGTTTAATCTTTTGCAAGTCCAACGAGATGTCACGACCCACTCTCGCGAGCCGCGACGGTCTTAGGGCACGGGAGATGCCAATGGCGACCGGCACCCGTAGAACCCAATATCAACCATATCAATCCTATCAATACAATATGCATGTACACAATCTCTATTTATTCATTTTCAATCACAACCTGTCATATATTCTCAATCAATTTTTATTCGCACTACCCACAGGATCATATCAATCATAACATATATTTTCCATATCATAGTATCATCATTTAGATACATGTTCATTTCCTAGCTAACCCGTACATACCCATGGAGCAGCTAGATTATGAATACCAAAATATAATTGTTATACAAAATAAGTATCTGGAATGTACATCAGATATCTGTTGCAAAATCCTCAGAGAAATGGAAGTTTGGATTCTGCAATTCTAATCCTTTCCTGAAAGGGGTAAACAATGAGCAGTGAGTATAGATGATACTCAGTGAATTCACATGCATCACAATAACAATTGGGTCAGGCAATAAGGATATCAATCGAATATAATCAAGAACTGAATAATATCAAGTTCATAAGGTATCAT
>CANXYC010220724.1:0-16637 GCA_948193065.1 Aleurites moluccanus | reverse complement strand
TACCGGATCATTGATTCCAAACTTATATCTTATTTCTTACCATTGATATTTTTATTATCATATGCTTATATCTCATATATAATGATGTATGCATGTTCACTGAGTATTTTATACTCACCAAATTAGTGGTTTATAATTTTTTATAATACCCTAGGAAGCCCCATCTTATATGCATGATTTAATTCTCATTTTATGGTTTAAAAGCATTGAAATGATGAGAAATAATTTTATAGACATAGTTAGAAAATAAATGCAAAACTTTTTCGGAAATCGTCGGTGTCGAGAACACTATCGGAAAAATAGCAGTCTGGCTAATTTAAGAATTTCTTACCCACACTTGAGGGGATTAAATAGGCTAATTTTATGTGAAATTATGGTGAAAATAAAGAGTTGAAAAATATTTTGGAACACTGAAAATAAGAGTAATAGCAAAATTATAAATAAAGGCAACTTTGAGGGCAATTTTGGAAATCAACTGTCTGGGATCCAAAAATGATCCAAAACTATTTTTAAATGATAGAACAACTTAAAATAAGGTATTTCACTCCCCACACTTGATATTGAATCTAAATAGAATAGACAGAATAAATTACAGAAAATTTTACGGTCAAAAATACAAATAAGAAAATTTTTGGGCCAAAAGTATAATTAAACAAAGTTATGGGACCCACTCATTCTAGAAATTTGATGAAGTGGCCGGACATGGGTGAGGAGAAAGGGATATTTGGTAGAAAAAAAAATGATTAATTAATTTATTAATTAATTAAATAGGTATCAAATAAGCCAAATTCTAGAATTTTCTATTTTTTTTTTTATCTTCATTTTTTGTTGGCTTTTGAAAAGATGAAAACTATATGTTGGCTGCTATTTTTGGAGAGAGGAACCGAGACATGGAGGGGGAGAAAATCCAAAGAAATATATCTTCCAATCTTTCCAAAGAATCAACCAAAAATAGATAGGAAATGGAAGAAAGAAGAAGATTTATGAAGAAAATAGGATAGAAAAGTAGTGTTCAAGATTTTGGTGGAGCAAAAGGAGGTGGGATTCAAGTATTTTGATTTGAGATAATGATTCTAAACTTATCATTTCTAATTGTATTTAAGAGTTTTATAGCATGATTTGGCAAATAATTGAGGTAATTAAGTTAAAAATGTAAGGAATAAGTTAGGGTTTATATAAGTTCTGAATTCTATTTTGAGGCAGTAATTTGAGGCTATTATTCTGAAATTTTAATAATTGAATTTGAGGATAGTTAAAACATAAAAATTGTAGATAAATGTGTAAATTATACTTCTGTAAAATGAATTTTTGAAATTCGAAGTGAGAAAAGAGTTATTGGTCAAAGACTGTGACTGACCTGGAATTAGATTTTCTAGAAAATGCTACTGTTTTTTATTTGTACAGACTGATAGACACAGAATTAGAAGATGTGTTCTAAATGAAAAGTGTTCATTTATGTCTTATCTAGTTCTATAAAATGGTTTTGTAATTGAATTTGTAGTTTATAAGATATTAGGTCATAAGTATAGACTACCCGGATTGACTATTTAACAGAATATAGGTTACAAAATTCTATTAATTTGAGGACATTAAATTTTGAATTAGAGAAAGTGTAAAAATAAAAAATGTTAATTTATATGTTATATAAATGTCTGTAAATTTTTTTTGTAACTAGATGAGTAGAGAATTAATTATAGGCATAAAAATAGGGCATGTCTGGATAGAGATTTTAGAGTAGTAATTTAATTTTGGAAATTCACTAATAATTGTACAATGACCCAAAAATTATGAAATATGTATATGTTATAATTTTATGTGTAGATTTTCAATAGGAAAAGGAATTTCAGTAATTGGTTAAGTATCAATGATCCAAAAATTCTGAAATATGTATATGTTATAATTTTATGTGTATATTTTCAATAGGAAAAGGAATTTCAGTAATTGGTTAAGTATTGATTGAGTTATTAGCAAAGGAATAGTACCTGCCAGAATAAGATTTGTAGACAGAATGCAGGTAGCAGGACTGGTTATAAGTCTAAGTTTAAATTAACACTATAAATTGTGTAGTAATGATTTTAATATGAAATTTGGATATGTTAGAACCTTATATGTTAAGTTTAATTAGGAACAAGAATTGAAGCAATTAGATAATTTTAGAGAGAGATATGGGTAATGGAAGACAGGCTGCCAATACAGAAATTTTGCACAGAATAACCCTAGTAACTTGAAAATTTGAGGAATTTTCTTTAATATAAGTATAAGTAATGTAAGTTTATGTTAAATAATTGTACAATGATCCAAAAATTCTGAAATATGTATATGTTATAATTTTATGTGTATATTTTCAATAGGAAAAGGAATTACAGTAATTGGTTAAGTATTGATTGAGTTATTAGCAAAGGAACAGTATCTGCCAGAATAAGATTTGTAGACAGAATGCAGGTAGCAGGACTGGTTATAAGCCTAAGTTTAAATTAACACTATAAATTGTGTAGTAATGATTTTAATATGAAATTTGTATATGTTAGAACCTTATATGTTAAGTTTAATTAGGAATAAGAATTGAAGCAATTAGATAATTTTAGAGAGAGATATGGGTAATGGAAGACAGGCTGCCAATAAAGAAATTTTGCACAAAATAACCCTAGTAACTTGAAAATTTGAGGAATTTTCTTTAATATAAGTATAAGTAATGTAAGTTTATGTTAAATAATTGTACAATGATCCAAAAATTCTGAAATCTGTATATGTTATAATTTTATGTATATATTTTCGATAGGAAAATGAATTGCAGTAATTGGTTAAGTATTGATTGAGTTATTAGCAAAGGAATAGTACCTGCCAGAATAAGATTTGTAGACAGAATGCAGGCAGCAAGACTGGTTATAAGCCTAAGTTTAAATTAACACTATAAATTGTATAGTAATGATTTTAATATGAAATTTGGATATGTTAAAACCTTATATGTTAAGTTTAATTAGGAACAAGAATTGAAGCAATTAGATAATTTTAGAGAGAGATATGGGTAATGGAAGATAGGCTGCCAATAAAGAAATTTTGCACAAAATAACCCTAGTAACTTGAAAATTTAAGAAATTTTCTTTAATATAAGTATAAGTAATATAAATTTATGTTAAATCGTATCTAAATAGAAATTAATTAGATATGTAGAGTTGGGAATGAATAAGAGACGTGATGGTTACCAAAAGAGATAAGAAAAAGTCAAGGATAAAGGAAAAGGAAATGTTCAAGTTAAAAGCTAAGGTGAGTAATGTATACATCATTATGCATAGCATGTTTTGATTTGTTGACCCAATGAATATGTTTCCTATTTGGTTAAATGTCTCATTACTATTGTTAATCATTCTTAAAAATTGAAATCATCCATATCCATTGATTGTTATTGATATTGAAATGCCTATTATTCTTGATTGATTATATACCCGAATTGCTCCTAAAAGTATGCACACCAAATGTTTAACCATGATATTTATTGTTAATTTCTACCTTTGCATTAAGAAAAGAAACCGATACATGACTAATGAAATGTATTGACATGTAAGCAATTGTACCGTAATGTTCCCAATGAATACTTGATATTGTTTCTGATTTCCATTGGCCTATTTACATATGGATTTGACAGAGCTGCCTCACCGACGGGGTAGTGGGTACATACCATCGGCAATGTGCACATTGACTATATGTGATACCCTATCTGGGAAGGGTTAACTGTCCTGGCCATAAGACCTGATCAGTCTTATGTTTACTTGATATGAGATCGACTGTGTGATTACACATAGCCTACGTGTTTCAGGGCCCTTTATCTGTCTTATCTATATGATACTAGTATTACTTACCTGTTCATTGATTCCAAACTTATACCTTATTACTTACCACTGATGGTCATACTATCATCGATATAATTGTTATCTGTTCCCAACTTCCAAAGATATTTGGTGTGCAAATAATTAACCTTGATATGAAAAACGAATATACTGATATTCATTCATTGTATTCATTGTTATTAAACTTCTATTGGTATACTAGGTTATCATATACCCATATCACATATGTAATGATGTATGCATGCTCACTGAGTATTTTTATACTCACCCTATTGTGGTTTATAATTTTTACAGGAATGAGATAGTGAAGGCTGATTCCAAGTCAGTTTCTTCTGCGACTTGGAATGTCAAGTACAGCAAGATAGAATATTATTCGCTAAAGGTTATAAGTGTCCACTCATAGAGCTCCATGTTACTATGTATAATTAGATGATTGAGTATTATAATGATGTATAAATAGTAAAATATTTAATATTACAGTGACATTCAAAATGTAATGTGTAATGCATAATGATTGAAAATGTCAATGATAATAAAGTGACAAAGACAGTGACAGAAGTAAATGATAAAATGAAATTTAAATGTTTTGAAAAAGATTTAGAAGTGCTATGTATGTTTGTGAAACTGTGAAGTTGAGGGTATAAGGATGGTAAATTATTGGGAGTGCAAAAATAATTTTAGTGCAGGTTGTGAAATTTTTGAAAGACCCGGTTTTGGGTCAGGAATAGCATTAAAATTACAAAGGAAACTCTAGCAAAATTTTTGTAAAATTTATAAGTAATAAATGGGATTTAAGTATTGATTAATGAATTAATATTGATTGAATGATTGATAAATGGATTGTTCATAGGTTCTACGGGTTTTCGGTGACCTTAAGTCTATCCGTGCCCTAGGACTGTCGCAGCCCAAAAGTGGTTCGTGACATTTTTACAGGAATGTGTTAGAGGAAGCTGATTCCAAGTCAATTTCTTTTCCGAATTGGGATGTCAAGTACATCGAGGTAGAATTGTATTTGTTAAAGGTCATTAGTGACAATTCTTAGAGCTCCATGGTACTGTATATAATTAGATGATTGAGTATTATAATGATATATGAACAGTGAAATATTTAATATTACAGTGACATTTAAAATGTAATGTGTAATGCATAATGATTGAAAATGTCAATGATAATAAAGTGATAAAGACAGTGACAGAGGTAAATGATAAAATGAAATTTACATGTTTTGAAAAAGATTTAGAAGTGCTATGTAAGACTGTTGAACTGTGAAGTTGAGGGTATAAGATTGGCAAATTATTGGGAGTATAAAATAATTTTTAGTGCAGATTGTGTAATTTTTTAGAGACCCGACTTTGGGTCAGGATTAAGGTTAAAATTACAAAGGGGACTCTGACAAAATTTTTGTAAAATTTATAAGTAATAAATGAGATTTAAGTATTGATTAATGAATTAATATTGATTGAATAATTGATAAATGGATTGTTTATGGGTTCTATGGGTTTCTGATGACCTTAAGTCTACTTGTGCCCTAGGACCGTCGTGGCGCAAAAGTGGGTCGTGACATGTTGGGTATAGATTACTCCTAGAATGGTTATATGTTGAGATATGATGAGTTATGACTGATGTTAGGTCCCTTTGTGTAACCAAGAGGGGGGAAGAATTGGTTTGCAGAATTAACAACAAATTAAAATTTACAAAGAGAAGGAAGGGAAGAAGGAAAAATAACACAAAGGATTTATAATGGTTCGGCAACCTTGCCTATATTCACTCCTCAAGTTCACACTTGAGAGTTCTCTTAACCGATCCTTTTATGGGTGCAAGATCAAACTTAAGTGTAACACCTGAGATTTCTTTTGCTTGTATGTATTTTAAAATTCTTGTAATGATGTATATAAGATTTGTTATGGAATGTTTGTTTTGGAAGTGAGATTTGTTTATTTTGATTTGAATTTTAGAGTTTGTATTTGTGCAGAATTTTATAAATTTATGTTCAAGACTTTAAAGAAAGAATTTGGAATATGTTATAGCCTCATATGTCTAGTTTAAGTGAAAGGAAGAATCGAGGCACTTAGTCTTTTGTAGCTCAAGATAGAGTTGGTTTAGCATATGTTGCCGAAGTATTTTTTTTTTTCAATTTGTGTGCGTGAACAGTATCGTGAACAGTGTCACGACCAGTACAAGTGAACAGTAAACTCAGGATTTTTATTTAGGTAGTAGCTTTCTTCAAACTTCATTTTTCTTTCTTTCTTCTTCTCTCTTCTTTTCCATTTCCTATTCCTCTCAACAATAATTCATTTTTCTTCATTTCTAAGGTTTAAATACTCCAATTATGCCTTTTTAATGTTAGAAAACACAAATTAAGGACTATAAGAGCATCAATTCAAGTCAAATTTTTCAAAATTTATTTGGAGGAGAAAATAAGGTAATTTTCTCAAATCTTCTCTCTAGCTTGAGTTAAGTTCTTTGTTAGCTAGAATAGTTATTTTTAAGTTATGGGTGATCTTTTGTGAGCATTAATGGCTAATATTTATGGTTAGATTTAGTAATTATGAGAATTTATGATTTTTGGATGAATAGTATTGTGAATAGTAGATTTTCTCTATAATTATTATTCATCCTCTATTAATAGTTAAATTAATGTTAGAATTTGTTTATAGAGATTCTAAAGAGCTTAGAATTTAGAGGATTATTTTATGTGATTATTTTGAGAAAACCCTAAAATTTATAATTTTGGAGATTTTTATTTAGGAGAAGAGAACTAAAGGAATTAAGGATCTTTTGGATTTGAGCAAGAGTTGAGCTTGGCTATAAAGCTTTTTGGTGTTAAGAGGTAAATATAGATTTCATGTCATGTGTATGATTCTCCATATGAGAATATTTGCTAAAGTATATTATATTCATATCTATGTATATATTATTTATGAATTTAATTTATTGAAACCCTCCTTAAATAGAATCTTTGAATATTGATAATGACTTGGTTATTTTCCTTGGACCAAGTTCATTAATAAAGCCTTTGTTATGCCTAATATGCTATGTTATTCATATGTTGTGATCTCTTGATCACTTTTATTCTGTTGAACTAATACTTGATATGTATATCACAGAACATACATCATAGAATACTTTTCCCAATGAGAGTTAATTCATTAGTCCAATGTGCACAGAGGAAACCTGACTAATAGGGTATAGTATCAGTGTTTCACGTAGAGGGTATCACGAGCTCTAAGCATATGCCTGCATAAGCATATGTGTGTATAAATTTATTATGTAAAATAAAAAGAAGTGCTTAATGAAAATTGATAAGAGTGATAGTAAATTGAAAGTGAATGAGAATTGAAAGTGAATGAGAATTGAAAGTGACTAAAAGTGATTATTGAACAGATTGTATCAGTATATGATAAGTTAATATTGATTATATTAGTATCAACTTTCAATATGTGTTATAAGTAATAGCATAATAATAATAATGTTATTGTAAATGATTGGATGATAGAATGTGTGCAATGATGATGAGTAAGTATGATAGATGATTCCAAATAATAGAGAATATGAAAGCTACCGAGGCATAGAATAGTGAAAAAAAATTAAGAATATGATTGTTAGATACATGTTATAGCAATTAAGTAAAATAAGAAGTAAATGATCTACTAATAGTTTCTAAAATGGCATGCATAACTGATTATTTAGGTTCAAATCTAAGTAAATTAATATTAAGTTATTGATTATTGAAGTTTAGGGAATATGCTCATGGGAAACGAGTGAATGGACAAAGTGATAATGTATTAAAATAAAAGATTAATGCAATGATGTCGATAAGGTGTAATACCCTAGAAAGTCATAACTCATATGCATGATTTAATTCTCAGTATATGGTTTAAAGAAATTGAAATAATGGGAAATAATTTTCGAGACACAGTTAGAAAGTGAACAAATTACTTTTTCGAAAATCGGTAGTGTCGAGAACACTGTTGAGAAATTAGTTGTCCGGTCAACAGATGAATTTCTGAATTTGACCAGGGGACAAAAGATCACATAAGCACATATGTAATTTTGACAAAAATAAAGAGGTGAAAAACATTTAAGAACACTGAAAAAGTAACCAATAGCAAAATCGTAAATAAAATGAAACTTTGAGGTGAATAGTGAAAATGAGTCTGTCTGGGTTTCAGAATGACTCTGAAACTATTTTTATAAATAAGTATAAATTAAAATGAGCCTTTTAATTCGCCACATTAAAATCTAAATCCTAACAGAATTGTCAGAAGAAATTACAGAAGAAGTTGGGGTCAAAGTATAATTACATGAAAGTTTAAGGACCAAAATATAATTTGCCATTATGATTTAATATTTAAGCCATGCCTTAGACAAATTTTCCCACCTTCTTCTTCTTTCTACCTAGTGGCCGAACCTATCTCCATTGCTTCTTCCACCCATTTCTTCATTTCCAACAAAGTTTCCTTAAGAAAATTCATAGAAAACCTAACTACAAGCTTTGTTCTTCTATTTTTCACCATTATTTTGCTTGGAAAGCTAAAGGAAACCAAGGAATAATTGCTTGAAGATTTCAGCTATGATCCCATATTGAGGTAAGAAGTTGATTTGTTTTTTTTTTTATGGTTCATTTAGATGATTTAGAAGTTGAATTGAATGGGTTTTAGGTTAGATTGCATAAATTCATGCATTTGGATAGAAATCCCTAAATTGCCTAACCTAATTGAAGTTGTATGAATGAGCTATGTTAATTAGTATTAGTTTGTGTCAATTTATCTTAGAATATGTTAATTGGAAGCCATTAGGTAACTAATTAATGGTTGTTTTGGTGTAGAAAATAAGAATTGTTAAAGTTGTACATTTTTCCTTCTTTGAAGAATTATGGTGGAAATCAATTTTTCAAGGCAATTGGAAGCCTTATGTGAGTTCTATATGCATCATTTAACATGTATATAACATTGATTTGATAATTGAAAACCTCTCATGAAAACTCCATTTTGGCCGAACCCAATTACACTATTCATGGCCTTGATTTTCTTTGGTTTTTCCTTTGAATTCTTATGTCATTTTGATCCTATTTATACTGTATAATATTGTATAATTGATGCCTATTGTATTGTTGCCAATGTGAACTTGTTGTTAGTTGAATTGGGCATGTCAAATTTGCACCAAACCCTAACCTAATGGCTTGCCCTTTTGTGCCCACCAAGTGTTTGATAAAATGCCTAGTTGTTTTTGCTTTGGCCTATTGCTTTGTTTTCCATAGGCCTATCATTTGAATGCCATCATCACCAGTGACATTGGCATACCAATTGGCCTACCGATTTCCTTTGCCGAACCAACCTTTGTTCCATATCTTTGTTGTTTATCATACCACTTATCATTGATTGTATATCGTATATTGCAATGTCATTGGTTCCATTGCTATTTGATTTAAAAGATATTGAGCTTATTGTTATTGATGATACCATTGTTGTAAATGATGTCTATTGATATGGTGTTCACTTGTATTAACCTAAATGTAGTTTGACAGAGCTGACACTCCAACAGGGTAGTGGGTACAAATTGTCGACAACGTGCACATTAATATTGATGCCCTAGCTGGGAAGGGTTATTGGTCCCGGCCATAAGACCTGATCAGTCTTATGCTTACTTGATATGAGATCGACTGTGTGATTACACATAATTTACATGTTTCAAGGCCCTATATCTGTCTTACCATATGATTCCATACCATTCATATGACCATGGATATTCTTGTCAGATTCTAATATTAATTATGTAATCCATCATGATTGATATTGTTTCCATTGCTCCTTTATTATTATGTATCATTGACCCATCCTATTTGATTTGCGATGCATATAGATTCACTGAGTATATTATATACTCACCATTTCTTTGTTTAACTATTTCAGAAGATGAGTAGATTGCAGAATCCCATCTTCAGACATCTGAGGATTTCTGCTTCTGTCATTTCATGTAAATATTATATATACTTTGTATTTTGGTGTTCATGTTCTAGCTGCTCCATGGGGTATGTATGGGTTAGTTAGGATATTAACATGTATATGTATGTGATGATATTATATGGTATATAATGATTATGTGGCAAGTTATTATGACTGTTACAGCCAATTGCACTAGATTTTAGAAAGAATGACAGAATGACAAAATGAATGGTAATTAAGTAAAATGGATAATTAATTGATGGTTATAGATTATGCATGTGATACTGGGTTCTAGGGGGTGTCGGTCGCCATTGGCATCTCCCGTATCCTAGGACTGTCACGATTCGGAAATGGGTCATGACATAAGGTGATTGTAAATATTAGGGTATAGTACATTAAAAATCTAAGTACTGTATTATCAAATGTTTATGGATTATAGATCGTATACTGATAAGAAATGATATGAGAATTATGGAATAGCGTAAAAGATAAGAAGACTATGGAATTTAGCAATTAGTCTAAGTAAGATGATAAGTGATATAGAGAAAGTATTTACAACGATAATAAGATGATAAGTGATATAGAGAAAGTATTTACAATGATAATTTGAGACTATTTGAAGTACATATATCGATGTTTATAGTATTGAATGAGAAAATTCAAGGATAAATTTTATTGAAGAGGGTAGAATATAATATCCTAGGAAGCCCTATCTTGAATGCATGATATAGTTCTCAGATTTTAGGTTGAAATTATTGAAATGATTAGAAATAATTTTAGAGATACAGTTGGAATGCAAATGAGATACTTTTCCGGAAATTGTCGGTGTCGAGAACACTGTCGGGATAATAGCAGTCCAACAAGTTTAAGAATTTTTGACCCATACTTGGGAGGATTAACTAAGTTAATTTTATATGAAATTATGATGAAAATAAAGAGTTGAAAAATATTTTGGGATACTGAAAATAAGAATAATGGCAAAATTGTAATTTATGGCAATTTTGGGGGTAATTTTGAAAATCTACTGTGTGGGATCCAGAAATGACCTAGAACTATTTTTAAATGATAGAACAACTTAAAATAAGATATTTCACTCCCCACACTTGAGGTTGAATCTAAACAGAATAGACAAAATAAATTACAAAAATTTTTGGGGTCAAAAATATAAATAAGAAAAATTTTAGGCCAAAGTATAATTAAACAAAGTTATGGAACCCACCCATTCTAAAAATGGAGCTAGGTGGCCGGCCATGATGGTGAGGGGATGAATTTTTTGATAGAAAATAATTAATTGATTTATTAATTAATTGAATAGGTGACAAATCATCAAAATTCTAGAAAATTTTTTCTTTATCTCTATTTCTTTTTGGTTAGCTTTTGGTGTATATAAAAAGAAGATGAAAATAGCAAATGGAGGAGGAAGTGGCCGAACCACGTGAGGAAGAAAGCAACGAAAGAAATATTTTCTTAATTCTTCCAAATAAATCAACCGAAATTAGATAAGAAGAGATGAGAGAAAGAAGAGTTAAGAAAGGAAGTTGATGGAGATTATGTGAAGCTATTTGGAGAGATAAAAAAAGATGAAATTCAAGAGTTTGACTTAAGGTAATGATTCTAAAATTATCATTTTTAATTATATTTAAGAGTTCTATAGTATTATTAGGCAAATAATTAAGGTAATTATAAAAATATAAAAAATGAGTCAGGGTTTATATAGCTTCTAAAATTTGATTTGAGGCAGTAATTTGTGGCTAATATTCTGAAATTTTAATGATTGAATTTGAAGATGGTTAAAACATGAAAATTATATATAAATATGTTAATTAGATTTTTGTAAAAGAAATTTGTAAAATTCGAAGTGAGAAAGAGTTATTGGGTAAAAACTATGACTGACCTGGAATTAGGTCTTTTGAAAAATGTTATTATGTTTTTATTGTACATAATGATAGAGACAAAATTAGAAGAAGTATTCAAAATGAAAAGTGTTCATTTATGTCTTATCTATAATTTTATAAAATAGTTTTTCAATTAGATTTGTGATTTATGAGATATTAGATTATAAGTATAGACTACCGGAATGACTATCTAACAGAATATAGGTTACAAAATTATATTAATATAAGGACCTTAAAGCTTGAATTAGAGAAAGTGTTAAACATGAAAGATGTTCATTTATGTGTTATCGAAATTTTTTTTTTGTAATTTGATGGGCACGGTATTAATTATAGGCATGGAAATAGGATATGTTTGGATAAAAGTTTCAGGGCAGTAGTTTAATTTTGGAAATTTATTAATAATTATAGAGAGAGCTATGAGTAATGGAACATAGGCTGATAGTAAAGAATTTTGCACAGAAAAAACCTTAGTAATTTGGAAATTTTTGAGGCATTTTCTTTAATATAAGTATAAGTAATGTAAGTTTATGTTAAATAGTATCTAAATGGAAATTAATTGGATATATATAGTTAATAATGAATAAGAGATGTGATGGGTACAATAAGAGATAAGGCAAATAATCAAGGATAAAAGAAAAGGGAAATGTACAAGTCATAAGCTAAGGTGAGTAATGTATACATCATTATGCATACCCATGTTTTTATTTGTTGACCCAATGAGTATGTTTCCTTCTTGATTAAATACCACTTTGTTATTGTTGATCATTCTTTGAACTTCCAAAAGATTAAAATTTATCTATATCCATTGATTGTTATTGATATTGAAATGCCTATTATGCTTGATTGACTATGCATTCAAATTACTCCTAAAAGTATGCACACCAAATGTTTAGCCACATTCCATGATATTTATTGTTAATTGCTACCCTTGTGTCAAGGAAAGAAACCGATACATGATTAATGAAATTTATTGATACTGATTGACAAGTAAGCCCCATATATATCGATCAAAAGTCATTGTACAGTAATGTTCTTAATGAATACTTGATATTGTTATTGATTTCCATTGGCCTATTTACATGTGGATTTGACAGAGCTATCTCACCGACGGGGTAGTGGGTACATACCATCGGCAATGTGCACATTAACTATATGTGATACCCTAGCTAGGAAAGGTTAACTGTACTAGCCATAGGGCCTGATCAGTCTTATGTATATGATATGAGATATCTACATGATACGAGTATTGTTTACCCATTCATTGATTCCAAGCTTATATCTTATTGCTTACCATTGATGGCCATTCTTTCATTGATTATTTTTGATCATCGATTTGATCATTACTTGTTTCAAACTTCCAAAGAATGTGCAATTTAATTAACCTTGATATGTAAATTGAATATACTGATATTCTTCATTGTATTTATTGACACTTGATTACCATTAATAACTTTTGTTATCATATGTTTATATCTCCTGTTTAATGATGTATACATGCTCACTGAGTATTTTATACTCACCAAATAGTGGTTTATAATTTTTACAGGGATAAGATAAGAGGAAGCTGATTCCAAGTCAATTTCTTTTCTGACTTAGGATGTCAAGTACATCGAGGTAGAATATTATTCTCTAAAGGTTATAAGTGTCAACTCATAGAGCTCCATGGTACTGTATATAATTAGATGATTGAGTACTATAATGATGTATGAATATTGAAATAATTGACAATTCAGTGGCATTAAAAATTGTAAAGTGTAATTCTTAATGATTGATAATGACAATGATAGTGAAGTGATAGAGACAGTGATACTGAAATTTGTTAAAATGAAATTCATATGTTTTAAAAGAGATTTAGAAGTGCTATGTATGTCTATGAAATTGTGAAGTTGAGGGTAAAAGGAAGGCAAATTATTGGGAGTGCATAAATAATTTTTAGTGGAGGCTGTGTAATTTATGAAAGACTCAGTTTTGGGTCGGGAATAAGGTTAAAATTACAAAGGAAACTTTGGCAAAATTTCTATAAAATTTATAAGTAATAAATGGAATTTAAGCATTGATGAATGAGTTAATATTAATTGAATGATTCACAAATAGATTATTCATGGGTTCTACGGGTTCCGGTGACCTTAGGTCTACCCGTACCCTAGGACCATTGCGGCCCAAAAGTGAGTCGTGACAGCGATTCTTGAAGCTCAAACCTTCTAAGTATAGAGGAGAGGTAGATTCTACAGAGTTTCTAAATGAGATTGTGGAAAAAGTCCAGACTTTGAGGATCTCAGACAAAAGAGCCATAGAGTTTGTTGGCTATTTGAAGAAAGCTGAAGCTAAAGACTGGTTCAGGAGGAGTATTCAGGGTAATGCAAATCTTTCTTGGAATCGGTTCAAGGAAAAAGTTATCAAGGAGTTCCTTCCAGAAAGTAGGAGGGAGGCTAAAGATGTTGAGTTTGAGAGATTAGTTCAGACTCCTGGTATGACTGTTTCAGAATATGCGAAGAAATTCAGCCAGTTGAGTATATTCACTCTAACTTTGGTTAGAGATCCCGTAGAGGACTCATAGCTCTGTTGTTTAAATTTCTAGCTACTCTTGAGTTTGACTCATACTTTAGGCTTATGGATAAAGCTAGAGTGATTGAGAATAGAGAGATGGAGGTTAGATCAGAAAGGGAAGAGAAAAAAAAGACAAAGATTGGGAGTTCCTCTAAATAGGTCAGTGGAATGAAAAGTGTTGATGTTTTACCTTAGTTTGCTCCCTAGAGCAGATATAGAGAACCTTCAGAGAGATCTCAACAGAGGCAGAATTCCTCTAGACCAGCACCTCATATGAGTTATGGTATTGCCAGTTCAACACCACTTAGGACTACTGTTCCTTCTTGTCCTATGTGTGGTAAGATTCATAGAGGAACTTGTCACTTTGGGACAGGTGCATGCTACAGGTATAAACAGCAGGGTCACTTGCTTAAGGATTGTCCACAATTGTCTTTAGAAGCTAGACTTCAGACTTCTCATGCTTCAGTCCAAATGGATAGGAGAGTTATTGGTCAGTAATCCGGCGTAGGCCAAGTTATTTTATGTAGAGCTACAGAGGGAGGCAGAAGTTCAGGTCAGACTACAGTTCAGACATCTTTGGGCAGAGGTAGAGGGAGAGTATTTTCTTTGACACAATAAGAGGCATAGACTTCTAACACTGTGGTCATATATATTCTTCTGATCCAAGCTTTGAATGTAAGAGTGTTATTTGATTCAGGAGCTTCGTATTCTTTTATTTCGCCTTATTTTGCTAAGAAGTTGAATATGTCATGTGTATTGCTTGAGAATGTCTTGGTTGTATCTACTCCTTTCGAGGAAGAGATAGAGGTTCAACACTTTTATCCATCTTGTGTAGTTCGCATAAATGGTAGGAGTTTAGAGTCGGATTTGATTGTGTTTCCGATGCTTGAGTTTGATGTGATTTTGGGCATGGATTGGTTATCTAATTTTATACATCCATAAATTGTCATGATAAGATGTTAGTATTTAAGCCACCTTCGGGTGAGGAATTTGAGTTTTAAGGGGAAAGGAGTGAAGTACCCTATAATGTGATATCTACCATCGGGGCGAGGAGATTGATGAGGAAAAGTTGCCAAGGATATTTGGCATACATCCGTGATACTCGCAAGGAAATGAAAGGCTTGGAGCAGATTCCTGTTGTTAGTGAGTTTCCAGATATATTTCCTGATGAGTTACCTGGGTTGCCACCGAATAGAGAAATTGAGTTCGGTATTCAGTTGCTTCCTGGCACTAGTCCGATTTATATTCCTCCATACCGTATGGCACCAGTAGAGTTAAGAGAATTAAAGACTCAACTATAAGATATGCTTCATAAAGGATTCATTCGACCCAACAGTTCTCCTTGGGGTGCTTATGTACTCTTTGTGAAGAAAAATGATGGATCTATGGGACTGCGTATCGATTATAGGCAACTCAATAAGATCACCATTCAGAAGAAACATCCTTTGCCAAGGATAGATGATATATTTGACCAGCTGCAGGGTGCTAGTCATTTCTCTAAGATAGGCTTGAGGTATAGTTATCATCAGTTGAGGATTTAGAATGAAGATGTATCCAAAACTACTTTCCAAATGAGATATGGTCACTATGAGTTTCTAATTTTGCCTTTTGGATTGACTAATGTGCCAGCTACTTTCATTTTTCTTATGAATAGGATCTTTAAGACATTTTTGGATAAGTTTGTCTTATTGTTTATAGATGACATTCTTGTGTATTTTCAGAGTGAGGAAGAGCATGAAGAACATCTTCGGATGGTATTGCAGATTTTTGAGAGAGCATCATTTGTTTGTTAAGCTTTCAAAGTGTGAGTTTTGGCTTGAGAATGTTTGTTTCCTTGGACATGTTGTGAGCAAGGATGGACTCAAGGTTGACCCAAAGAAAGTA
Source organism: Aleurites moluccanus (assembly GCA_948193065.1). Classification (NCBI taxonomy): domain Eukaryota; kingdom Viridiplantae; phylum Streptophyta; class Magnoliopsida; order Malpighiales; family Euphorbiaceae; genus Aleurites; species Aleurites moluccanus. Next base: position 521 of record CANXYC010220724.1, on the reverse strand, counting down.
GACACTATTCTTAGTTGGCCTAGACCCAACAATGTTTCAGAAGTTAGGAGTTTCTTGGGTTTGGCAGGCTACTATAAAAGGTTTATTCAGGATTTCTCTAAGATTACAGTTCCTTTGACTAAGCTTACTCAGAAGCTAGCGAAATTCTAATGGATGGATGCATGTAAAGGGAGTTTCCATAAGTTGAAGACTTGTCTCACCATGGCACCTGTGTTAGCTTTGCCATCAGGTGAAGGAGGTTATGCGGTGTATTGTGATACTTCGAGAGTAGGGCTTGATTGTGTGCTTATGCAGCATGGTAAGGGTAATAGCTTATACTTCTAGACAGTTAAGGAAGCATGAGGTGAATTATCCGATTTATGATCATGAAATGGTTGCAGTTGTCTTTGCATTGAAGATATGAAGACATTATATGTATGGAGAGAAGTGTGAGATCTTTACAGATCATCAGAGCTTGGAGTATATCTTCCAGCAGACAGACCTAAATCTTAGGCAAAGGAGATGGATGGAGTTACCTAAAG
>CANXYC010220704.1:0-15357 GCA_948193065.1 Aleurites moluccanus | reverse complement strand
ATGGTACTGTATATAGATTTTGGCATGTAGATATAATTATAAGTTTCATACATATGAATGTGTTTGTTATATATATATCTTAATAGTTTTAAAGTATATTTGGAAATGCTGCATGCTTTATATAAATATTGATATTGAGTTGTTGATGGAGATCCAGAGGGATCTGTAGTTGAGATTGATTGTGGAAATGATATTTGAAGTGTTGTTTGCTGTTATTGATTTCTAGGCATAGTCCTATTTTAGAGGAGATGCTGTCGAATTTTCATCAGCAGTTGTAAGTCTAACAAGTTATAATTTGTGTATTGCATAGCATATAGATAGTAATTGGGTTCTTCGTGGAATAGGTCGCTTATGAATCACCCATACCCTAGGACCGTCATGACTCCTGAGTTGGGGCATGACACCTTTTTCTTCTCTTCTCTCTCGGATTTAGCTTCCAATTCTCTGTTCTCAATCACTCTTGCCTTATCCATTAGCTTGGAATAGGAATCAAACTCAAGAGCAGCCAAGACTTTAAATAACGGAGCCACCAATCCCCTACGGAACCGCTGAATCCGTGCCACTTCAGAAGGCACAAGAGTTAAAGCAAACTTACTCAGCTGGCTGAACTTCTTCGCATACTCAGATACAGTCATACCTGGAGTCTAAACCAACCTCTCAAACTCCATAGCTTTAGCATCCCTTACACTCTTCGGAAAAAATTCATCAAGGACCATTTCTCTGAATCTCTCCCATGATAGCTCTTCATTGTCCCGAAGCATACCAGAAATGCTTCTCTTGAACCAATCTTTTGCTTTTGCTTTCATCAAATAACCAGCAAACTCAATGGCCCTCCTATCAGGAATCCTCAAAATATGGATCTTCTCTTTTATCTCTTCCAGAAAATCTGTAGGATCTACCTCACCCCAATACTCTGAAGGCTTGAGCTTCAGAAATTTCTCAAAAGATATCTCCTCAATCTGATGTACCACTGCGGGTGGGGGTGGAGGAACTGTAATATCTGGAACTGCTTGAACAGGAGGAGCCTGCTGCTGCCTCTGCTGAGTAATAAACTCAGCTAATATCTCATGGTTCCTCTGCAGCTGGTCTAACTGCTGCGCCATATTAGCCACATCTCCTGGTGGCACAAGAGGAACCTCATCTCCTCTGTTCCCTCCTACTAAACCCTCTTCAAAAGGAAATTCCCGCCTAGGACGGCCTCGACCTCATCCTCTCCTCGACGTGGAGGCATCTCGATACTGATAAGAAGAACAAACACATCAGACTCACTACGCACACTTAACACAGATATACATATCAAAGGAAGACACAATTGGACGAGACATGATCCTATCCATAGTTATCTTAATCAATACTTATACTAGTGCTCATGCATCTCTATCTATCTTCTATATTAAGGATTGCAAACCAAGTGCTCTGATAATAACACTGTCACACCCCAACACTAGTGGTGCGACGGTCCTAGGGCAAGGGTAGGCTTAAGGCCACCATAAACCCGTAGAACTCACAAATCATGAATCTCATATACCATTCTGTCAAATTCAACATTATACATTTCATACAATGATTATTTCCATACATATAATTTAACATCAATCATATCTTTTCTATTATCATTTCATATTTTCCTCTTATTTCTTAATGATCAAAAGAGACATCTCACATCACTGAGGAACAAAAGTATCCAAAAGATAACATTCATACATCAAAATATACTAATATCCTCAAATGACTAACTACGGAGCTCTAGAGTATACTCCTATTACACATTTTGCCATAATACTATTAATTAAATATACAAAATATCTCAAAAAGAATTATTACAATGAAGCTTCTTGGAATAAGCAAGTCAAGAAGCTCGATCCTCTCTATTAGCTCCCTCACGAACTATGCTATTACCTGAAATCCACAGAAGAGGAGTGAGCCTTCAACTCAGTAAGATATGAACACAATAATCAAATATCTGAATATCGAATCATGATCATGAACAAATAATTATATATATAAGTATGAAAGAAATCATAAGCTTTACTTGAAGGAAACATGGTCCTAACAATAATTTTGGCTATATCAAATCATGTCATAAATCAAATCATGATTCATATTTAGAACATAGAATGCCCACAAAGAATGGCATTATCAAATCTCATCTGGAAGAACTGATCTCATATCATATCATACGTATCGGTAGCCTTGCTACCTTAACGTGCACACATGCTTGGCCAGGCATGCGCCTAGAGCTAATGTCCCCCTCTAGGTGGAACACCGATAAAAACTCTATCGGCTGGGCTCCCAAAGTGCACAATGGACCAATGAATTTACTCTCATTGGAAAGAGCGTTCTATCCATGGGTCATGGGTTTTCAATCTCAAAGAAAATATATTGGTCGCAAGACCATCATCATATAACATCATTCAAATCGGGTTCACAAGCAAGAAACATATGAACTTGATCCAAGAATATTGATCAAGCTATTCACATTATTTAACTATATAATATATATGCAATAGGATAATCAAATATAAGATTACTTTGGTCATTTTAATTTCAAAGAACAATAATCAAATGGGATGTTCATACTTACCTCTTACACAATTTCTCTTAAATTCCCCTTAGCAATCTGCCCACTTAATTCCTCAACCAAATTCGAATTTCTTCTCCTAAGAAATTCTCCAATTATACAAAAATTAGGGTTTCTCCAAACTAATAATATTCAATATGATTTCCTATTAATTAATTATCTTAGAATCTCTATTCTTAATTCCCAACAAAAATTTCATTTATTTCTTAAAGAAAAACTACATTTAATTTTCGGGGTTACTGTTCATGGCAGTCTCACCAAACTGATTTCTCCCTCATTAATTACTATTAATAGCTTCAGATCACTAGCAATAATTTCTATATTCCCAATATTAATTATCCTAATCCATAGACTTAAATAAATCTAAAGAAAATAGCTTAGGAGGAAAATTTACCTTATTTCCTTCAAACTGAAATTCTGAGATTACTACTCAAATCTTGATGATTTCTGCCTTAAAATTGACTAATCCAGAAGTTTAATGCATTAATTTGAATATTAATGCCTTAGACAAGAAATCGAATTAATCTGAGAAAATACTGAATTTAATCGAAGGAAGAAGAAAGAAAAATCATGAAATGCTATTGGAGAGCTGCTGGGTTTAAATAAAACTTTGTCCCAGAAAAATGCTAGCCAACTCACCTCGCCAGACCTACCTCGGCAAAGCTACCTCACCTAACCAGCTTGCACTTTCCAGCTCGCCAAACTTGATCCGGCATTGCCTCTTCGCTATTCCAACTCGCATATGCTACCTTGCGTATGCTGCCTTGCCAGACTCTCCTCGCGAGCTCTTCCTCGCATATGCCACCTCGGCAATGCTTCTTCACCTCTTCACTCCTTTGCTTCTTTGCTCCTTCGCTTCTTTGCTTCTTCGCGAACTACCACTTCGCACATTCCCTCTTTGCATAATGCCTCTTCGCCAAATCCTCTTCGCCTTTCCTTTTCGCCAAATCCTCTTCGCCTTTCCTCTTCGCCAAATCCTCTTCTCCTTTCCTCTTCGCGAATTGCCACTTCGGCAAACTCACCTTGCCACTTCTCCATTTACGGCACTTCGCAAAATGCCTCCTCATTTGCTGGCTTGCCATAACAAAATTCTTCTAAGTTAAAATCCTACCTGAACATCCCACACTTAACCAGCTCGCAAATGAGCTACAAATATCCAAACTTACTAATTCTTTTTATCACTTACAATCAACATGTAGGGGCATAACATATCAAAATTTCAAATCAAAATGACCAACACAATGACCATGTTGACTCTCCAAATCTCACCTAGACTTGCTGCCTTAGAATCTCTCTGAATAGGTCTGATAAAACCCACTCTACACTGAGATACACTTATCCAAAAATTCTAAAATTTTACAGTCATCTTCACAACACATAAAGGAACATTTTTAATGTTCACACCTTTAGCTAATTCTGTCTCAGTCATTCCCAGTAATTTCAAATATACACTGCATCCCTGCAGAAACTCTCATCCAAACCAGCCTTACTCAAATAGACACAACTCATCACACACACAGAATTTTGCCAAACCATTTTACAAAATTATAATCAAGACATAAACTCACAATTTTCATGCTTTACAATTTATCAAATTATGTCTTTAAGAACATGAAATTATCATCACAAAAATCCTGCAGTATCTAAAATAGAAATTCCTGAAATTCTCAACATTCTCATTTAAAATTTTAATAAATTCTCCAAACATACAAAATCAATAAAAACACTACAAAATGGCAAATATTACACTTAAACCCTAGCTTATTTTCCATATGGATTTTCTCACCATTCAGTGTTATTAACACAACTCCTACATCAACTCCTTTTTTATTAACTACTCCATCAAAATACATTTTACACCCTTGGGTTTATATCATGCTTATATTTTCATCAGGGAATTCCACATCCTAAGGCTCATTATCATCAACAGGCTGTTGAACAAGGAAATCTACCACTATCCGACCTTTGATAGTTTCATTGGTAGCATATTCAATGTCAAATTTTGTTAACAAGATTAATCATACTGCTAACTTTCCTACCAAGACAGGTGCAAAGTGCAAATATTTGATAGGGTCCATCATTGATACCACTATGACTTTGTAAGATTGAAAATAATACCTTAACTTCCTGGTTTCCTATATTATCGCCAAATAAGTTTTTTCCACCAAATTATACTTTTCTTCATAAGGCAACAATTTCTTGCTCAAATAGTATATTGCAAATTCTATTCCTTTCTCATCTGCTTGAGCAAGCATTGCTTTCATATAGGATTCTTTTATACATAAGTATAGGATGAGCATACCCCTAGGCATTGGTGGTCTCAAAACTGGTTGATTCAAAATATATTCCTTGATAAGGTTAAAGGGTTCTTGACACTTATCATTCCATTTCACAGGTTGACTTTTCCTTAAAAGCTTAAAGATAGGTTTATAGACATGAGTAAGTTTAGCTATAAACCTACTTATATACTGGAGCTTCCCCTAAAAAGCTTTTTACGTCTTTTTCAGTACAGGGAGTAAACATATCCTGAATTGCCTTTATTTTGTTGGGATCTATCTCAATTCCTTTCTGGCACATAACATATCCCAATAATTTCTAGAAGTTATTCTAAACATGCACTTCTTAGGATTTAACTTGAGTTTATACTTAAGCACCCTTTGCAATAACCTTTTCAAGACCTCAGAGTGATCGTTCACAGTGGTTGACTTAACCATCATGTCATCCACATACACCTCAACCTCTTTATGAATCATGTCATGAAACAAAGTGGTAGCCATATGCTGGTAAGTGGCACCAGTATTCTTTAATCTAAAGAGCATTACTTTATAACAGAAGGTTCTTCATTCCATGATAAAAGTAGTTTTCAACTTGTCCAACTCAACCATCATAATTTAATTGTATCTAGAGAACCCATCACAAAAAGAATAACAACCCATTCTAGCTATATTGTTAACTAACACGTCAATGTTTGATAAAGGGAAGCCATCCTTAGGATAAGCTTTATTCAAATCCTAGTAATCTACACACATCCTAACCGTTTCATCCTTCTTAGGAATATGAACTATGTTGGCAAGCCATTCAGGATAATCTACTACTTCTAGAAACCCAGCCTGAATATGCTTAGCCACTTCCTCTTTTACTAATTTAGCCCATTCTGGTCTCAACCATTTAAACCTTTTCTTAATTGGTCTTATATGGGTAAAGGTTGGAATAGTGTGTTCAACTATGGAGGGTTTTATTCAAGGCATATCTTCGTAAATCCAACTAAAAGTCTCTTGATTTCTAATCAATATTTCTTTTATGTTCTCACTTTGTATATATGTAAGATCATACCCTGACTGCAATTCTTTTGGGTTTTCACTTGTATTTAAATTAAAAGGATGCAATTGCACATAATTAATATGAAAGATGCATTTAGAATGCATGATATGAATGCTACCATCAAGATCAACATTGAACAAGTAAACAAATTCGAAACTCATTTCATTGATCTTGGAATAAAAGTTCACATCGTCCTCATTTGCATCACTAAAAGAGTCAAACTCCTCACCTAAAAGATCTTGAGAACTTGGCATGGCCCATTCTTCCTTAAACATGGTGGGCTTTATAGCTTCGACCTTATGATCTTCATCAACCTCTATCTTCAAGAGGGAATCCTCTACCTTATATTCTAACTTCTTAAGAGATAATACTCCTATGAAGATCCATTGAATTTCCATAGCTTAGGATAACCAAGATAAGACAAAATATGCCCTTGCTTTATGAACCAATCCCAAAGGTGTTTTTTTTTCCTTGGAATGCTTTTCTCTTTGTCGGGTTCATAACCTAGCCCTTGAGTGGTAGTTTGCCCTTTAAAATCAGGCAATTGTGGGATTCCTTGGTTTCCAATTCCTAAACTCATCCCAAGAAAGAAGGTTATATTCTTTAAGATATTAGCTACCTTTAGATCATACCAATCTTCCATAATCATGGCTACTTGAAAACCATTCATATGGGGTAAATAGTCAATATTGATGTTAGCATATATGGTTATGATCTTCCCCTCATATGGGATTTTGACATTTTAGTGTAAGGTAGAAGGAATTCCTCCTAGGGCATGGAACAAGGGACGTGCTAACAGTAAGGCAAAAGATGGTGGAATATCGATAACTACAAACTTGACCACTGACTAAATAGGTCTGACCTTGATCATAGTCTTAAAGACACCATCTACTGTTCTTTTTGAATTATCATAGGCCTTTATCACCATTTCTGAATCATCCAAATCCTCCACACTCATACCAATCATAGCAAGGATTTGTCTGGGAAAAACATTAATGGATGACCCATCGTCAACCATTACACATGAGGTTTTTCTACCTTTGAGCTCAACTATTATGAGCAGAGGCTTAACATGCTTCCTCCCTTATAAAGGCAACTCCTCGTTTCCAAAGGTAATTAAATCCTTCTTTTCACACTCTTGTTTGTCTGACTTTAAAATCCTTACCATTGATTCAAAAGTGGTTAATGTTGAAATGGTAATGCTAGATAAAGCTTCTAACATTACTTTCTTATGTTTTTCAGATGACATAAGTAATTCCTATATACTAATGTTAGCTTAGGTTTTCTGAAGTTGCTTTAGGACAATGTTATATTCTACTTTCTTCTCATTTTCAACCTTATCTCCTTCTAGAGCTTTCTCCTTCTCACTATCCTTCTTCTCATTGGGCTGATAAAACTGGCCACTCCTAGTTACATAGGCCACAACCTCTTCCTTCTCATCCTAAAAATCATTGTTTTCATTATCCTCATCATCACTATCCCAAAATCCAGTCATAGTAATGAACTGATTATACCCCGAGTATCCATCAGTATTAATGTTATTGTCAACAAAGGAATCCAAGACTTGCTCAATGGATAATCTTGATCCAATAAGGTAACATTGTTTGGTGGGGCCACAACCCTATGGTTAGGTAATGGATTATTTTTAATATTGGGCTTTTCTCTTTCTGGGTCAGGTATTTTCTTACTATGAATCAAGTATTGGATTTCATGTTTACGTCTTCATCATTGATCAGTATGATGACCAACCATTTAATGGAATTGACAATAAGCATTGTGATTGAAAATTGGGGCTAAAGGTTCGGGTCTAGAAGTAAAAAATTTTGGACATTATTTTATTGAACTTGGAGAAATTCTTTTATTGATGAATAACACCTATATCCACCATTTTAGTATTTCCTTTATTCCCACTTAGGTTGCTATGATTATTATCACTCCTTTTAGCTCCATACTTCTTCTTCTCATTCAACATATCCTCCACTTGGATACCAGCTTCATATAGCTACCCAAAATTGGCTAAAGGAATATAGCACAGCTTTTCATGAATCTGACTAGAGGTTCCCTTTACACACATCTTAATTTGGTCCTTAACCTCTGGTTTATTTTTCATCTAAGCAGCCTTTTGCCACCACCTTGTTAAGTACTCCATAAAAGTTTCATTGTACTTTTGTTGGGTTGTTTCTAAGTCACATATGGTCACATTTATTTGTGTATTATAAGAATATTATTGAACAAACTTTTCCTCTAAATCTCTCCAATCCATCATCACCTTCTTATCTAAGTCATAATACCAATATACGGCGGCTCCTGTCAAGGATAAGACAAAAAATTTGGTGATATGATCTTTGGTAATTCCAGTACCTTTGGTAATTCCAATAGCTCCATGATGGTGGCATATTGCCTTAAATGAACTCTAGGATCTTTTGTCCCATCAAACTTTTGTAAATTGAGGATTTTAAATCTTGGAGGAAGGTCCTCTCCTATAGTGATATCTAATTCCTCAATATTATAAACCCCATTGACTCCAATGCTTTTAAGCATGGTTTGTATCTTTTCAACTTGCTTAGATAAGTTCTCATATCCTTTGTGAACCACTTCAATCTTCCTAGCCTTTCCTATTTCATAGTCTAGGTCAAAATCATAGTCATCATCTATATCTACCACCTTATTAAGATTAGGGTCCTTAGTTTCATTCCTACGATAGCTAGCTTCAATGGTTGCCTTTTTAGCTTGAGCAAGCCATGGAAGGACTTATTCTATAGCTTCTTGCAAATGAGATTCTAATGTAGCCCTAAATTCCACATCCAACACTTTCTTAATAGCACATTCGAGTTATTCTTGCTCATTTTCTTCATATGCCATCTTAGTAATTACTTCATTGGGTTCAACTTTGAGATCAAAAGAAAAACTCTTTTGTACAGTACTATCTCTTGTCGATGAGCTAGGGAAAGGTTGGGAATCCTTTTCCAACAATGAAGTCCAATCCAACCTTTTGCAGATTTTTGTTAAATTAAGGCTTTCCTTCTCGCCTTTTCTTTCCAACCTTCTGGTTTCTCGATGCCAAGTTACGTGACCTAGATTTTTCTTCTTATCTAATATTTCCTATGGCTATAAAGCCAAATATCGTGTATGAATGCATTAATACATGAATGCATGAGTTTACTAATATTTCATATTTCCATTAGACCAAACCTTAAGTCTTTGTCACTTATAACTTCATTGATTGATTTGGGAAGGCAAAGGCAGAGTGGCCTTCCTTTTTTATGGGTAATTCATTCATATTCAAAATTTTGGGGGAAAAGGAAGATAACAAGAAATAGATACTTAAAATTGTTCAAAAATGGTATTATTATAACTTGGTTTTATTTCAAATGTTTTGGGTCATAACCCTAATGATTTAGATTTCCCTAACAAGATACATTTCCTAACTCAAACTATTTTAATCTTCATCTTCTTTTGGATCCTATTCTTCTGGATCTTCCTCTTTCTCATCTTTTATGTTTTCATTTTCTAAGGCATCAATCAATAGAACATCATAATAACTAGTCAAATCACTTCAAAATGCCTCAATTTCGGTGATCACTCCTCTACTCCATTCTTTAAATTTAACAAAGAGTTGTTCATAGGAAGGTGGTTCAAAGAGCGGAATTTCAACTATGTTTTCTTCCTCTTGAATATCATAGACTTATTCTTTTATCATTCTTTCTAGAGATTCATCACGGAGGGTAGGTAAGTCTTCTATTTCTTCATACCACTCTTCTTCATCACTCTCTATTAGTTCTATCTTCTATAGATTGTCTTCCACATCAGCTTCATATCCATCTAAGTATATGATTTCTATTTCTTCAACTTCTACTTTTTTATACTTATGAGGTAGGCTATCCCCTTCTCTCACTTCTTCTTCCCTCTTTCTCTTTAAAAGAGTAAGTGACTTGGATTCAGATATGGTCATTTTTGGAAATATGAACTTAGATAGCTGCATAAAGTCCATGGATTAGATTTTTCCTTATATAATGCATTATGCATGTTTCAAAACAATATATTGCACAACAAGGCAAACAAAGTTTCCATTCTTTTAGAGACAAGATGAGGGATAGATGACGGGTCATGCACCCACTTTTCTCATTTTAAGAAATCTTATTTTAAAGGTTTATGGTAAAATTTTCTAAAAAAGTGAAACCTAAGTTTATCTATAATATCTAACAAAGGGAATTGGTTTTTCAATTCCCCAGTGGAGTCGTTAGACTATGGTGTCTTTTATGGTGACGGTTCGGATTCAAACCTAAGGTGTATCAATAAGGATTAACCAAACCGAGAAAATGAGTCACTACTAGATTAAAAGTGTAACTGATACCACAAATGCAGTGCATTTTCTTCCTCTAGGAAATGAGTGACGATTTTATCCTTGACTAAGCACCAGACCGCCTTATCCATAAATCTAAGTAAGGAAACCAAATACAGATTGGGGAAGGTGTTAGGCACCTTAGCTTGCAAAGCCATTGGCCGGCCTCCTTATTTAGTTAGATGTCATAGGTGAACTAACTTAGGCATAATATCGAAAGAAACAATCCATAAGAAAAAAAAGGGTAAGTTCTATCATGGCATATACTCGACCATACCATAAACCAGACCAAGTATATTTCCCATGAAAGATTGGAAGTGTCACAAATGATCTCACTTAAAATCCAACCCCCTTAGATAGAATTATATGAGGTCTAGTAAATTGTACAATCTCACAAGGCCATACCTAAAGATTTCCTAAAATGTTCATTGCATAATAATAATTCGTATTACCCCTAAAGAAATGGAAGGAGAAATGAGCCATCTAGTCCTAATAAGAAATTTACACAATCATGTCATACTATAAACATTCATTCATCCATCCAACATCTTGATATAAAGAAGTAACAAAAAGAAAATTGAATTACTCAATCTAATAGATTAAACAAAACGTGTGCACTTTCGCCTTTTTGGGTCTTAATGTATTTTTAACCCATTTATGTTTTATGCTTAGGTCTCATGTTACTCATACCATTCATTTTATTTACTTCATCCTTACATGGTTAGCTCATACAATCCAAATACATATATAACATACTTTGCAAAATAGCATACTTCCTATTATCATATCGAAACTCATGTTTATCATATGCACGATACAAAGCATATAAGTATGACACTTTAACCATTTGGTTTATATACAAATGATTAAAATGTATCAAAATAATAATGCATGCACTACATTCTCAAGGTAAATCACCTTTAACAACTAACCTAATCATGGCATGCTAACCTATAAGAAACACTTTATATTGCATGGCAACAAAGTTTGTATTCAATCAATCATGCCTTATGCATTTTAAGTTCATGCTTAAATTATTCATTTATAGCATATGTTCATTTTTAAGTCATTTTACTATACATTCAATCATGTCATATTGTCACATAATATCAAACATGCCAATTTTCAAGTTTAGAACCTAAACTAGACATTATGGCAACAAACATACAAAACGAGGTTTAACCTTTTTATCCTAGCATGCTTCTAAATCAATAAAAATCATCATATAGACATTTATCCTGGGTTCCATGTATCTATTCATAGCATATAGATGTCTACATATAATTAAAAGCATCAAATGGATATAAAAATCAGGGTTAATTATAAAGAAAAATGAACTTTTCACAAAATTACAATTTTCGCATGAACTTTTAATTTTGGCAATTCGATATATATATTTTCAATTTTTGGCAAATTTAGCACGAAACTGGAATCCAACAAGATGTCCAGTGCCAAAGCTGATATGGCACACTGACATAGCATTTATCATTATTATTTGTGCCATGTCAGCATTTGACTTGGAAATTATAGATCAAACCAATAGAATCGAATCAAACCTAAATCTGTTGGTTCGATTTATTTTTTCAAACTTCAATTTGATTCAGTTATTTTTTGAAATTTCAGTTTTTTCGATTCAGTTTGCTTTTCTTCAAAAGCAAACCGAATAAATCAAATCGAATCAAATATGTTGATTCAATATGAATAACTTGCTTTTATTTGGTTCGATTTTTAAAAACCGACCAAATTGTATTTTTAATAAATAATTTTGTAGTTATTTTATTTCGATTTGATTTTTGATATTTTTATTCAGTTTAGATCAAATTGACTGATTGCTCAATGCTATTTAGCGAGTTATCTCTTTTGGTTCTTTTTATTATTTTCTTTTTTTAAAAAAAAATTCTTGTCATTCAATACAAAAAATATTGATCTGTTAAAATTTGGTTATTGGGTTATTTAGGTTATTTAAATAAAATAAATATAAAAATATTAAAAATATATATATATTTTAAGTAAATAAATATATATTTTAGTCAGTTTGGTTTATTTAGTTTTTTTTTTTTTTTTTTTTTTGAAGAAAACAAAATCAAATTGAAAAAACTAAAATTTCAAAAAAATAATTGAATTGACTGAAGTTTGAAAAATGAACCAAACCAATCGATTAAGATTCAGTTCAGTTAGATTCAATTATTTTGGTTCGATTTGTAATTTCCTAATCAGATGCTGATGTGACAAAAATAATAATAATAATAAATGTCATGTTAGCTTCGTCATCGGACATTTGGCAAAATTTCGATTTCATGGGCCTTGAAACCAAGCCCGAAAATATTTTTGAAATTCATCTAAATGATTCCTTAAACTTTTTAGAACCCAAAAGAAATCAAAATACTAATCTGGATCCTTAGTTACAAGTCACAAAGACTTAGCAATATTACCTATTTGTTTTCATGCAAAAAGTACTTAAATCAAAATTTATTTTCTCAAATTAAATATCTTTTAAACAAGGAACCTCACTTTGCATTTCAATATTGATGCCTCATCATTAGGCTTTGGCTTGGACTCAAGGTGTTCAAAAATTAGGTGTCTACAAATATCATTATAATATCGAAATGGACATCACTAGGTGTAGCTTAGAAACCATTTAGTAGCTTGCAAATGAGCCCTTCTCTGCTTTCTTATAAGGTAGAGGGATAAAGATGCTCAAATATTGAACCGGCCTATCGAGCAAGTATCCTTTTCAAGAACTTACTCCTAATTTACTAAGACAATTTGTTAACCCAATATACACCCTACTTTAAAGCTTTAGTTTCAACATCCACAAAGATTGAAGATTGCATCCAAAATGGATAGTTCCAAGCCAAATTTCCTATCAACAACCTTTAAGGCTAGATTGATATGCCTTAGTTCTATGATTTCCTTTGTCATGGAACTGACTCATGCCATCAAATCAATCATCAAGGCCCATGCACCTTTATTAAAGTGAAAATAGAGTCCACCTCATCTCATCAGCCAACCGAAGCCCATTTAGCATGTTATGGAAAAGTTCAAGCTTACCTCGTCTGACTTGTCTAAGATTGAATCCAAGTCCAAAATCTAAATGCAAATCAAAATCAAAATCAAAATCTATATCAGAGTCCAAGTTTAAGTCCAAGTTAGAGTCAAAGTCTATTGAGTCATATACTTTCTTTTCTAGTCTCGAGTTTGTAATCAACCTTCTCAATCTTTTTTCATTTTTTGATGTAACCATGGATGATGAAATTTTTGCTTGCAATAAAAGTTTGAATTCTTATATTCTCATGTCTTCTTGTTTAATTGCTTGTTTTCTTCTAAATCCAATTTGAATGAGGCATCAAAAAATATAAATAAATTAAATAAAAAGTATAAAGGCAAAGAATCAATAAACATTGGCATAAAGCGAAATTATTTGCAAGGCAAGTTTAAGGATTATTTCACATGAAAACCTAAGGACATGACCTATGAGTACATAAAGCAAAAGTTACATGGGCTTTGAAAATCGAAGGAGAGTTCATCACCAATCTATCAGGGCTAGTCAACATAATACTGATTCCAAAGAAGGATGGAAAAATTCACATGTGTGTGGACTATCGGGATTTGAACAAAGCTTTGTTCGAAGGATGATTTTCCTTCCCCTCACATCAACCTATTTGTATACCACATGGCTAGTTCTATAGTCTCCCTATTTGACCTCCATACGGGTTATAATCAAGCTCAGGTTCATCCTTTGGATAAGGAAAAGACAATGTTTATAATAGAAGGGGCAATCAAATAAGGCAAAGGAATTTTAAAACAAATTCTATCCTAAATGGTGATGTGACATACAAAACATAAGACAAATTTGTGATGAAAGATGAAGCTCAATTGGTCTTGGATTTTTTATATATGATTGAGTTGCACTGTCTCAAAAGATTGTAAATTTGGGTTATTTCTAATCAATTATTGTGTAACACTTATACGAAAATATCACAAGTGTCAAATCAATGGAAAACTCCAAAGCTAGCATTCAATTCATTTACATCCAACTCTTTAATCCTTTTATAACTTGGGGCATGAATATCATTGGGAAAGTCAATCCAAAATCTTTAAATAGGAATGAGTACGTCTTAGTGGTAATAGAGTACTACTTTATAAAGTGAGTAGAAGGAACCCCATATCATGTGTTAAATTTTAAAAGGGTGGCATATTTTCCAAACTAACATCCTATGTTTGTTGGAAGCACCTCTTGAAATCATCACTAATAAAGGCTTTTATTCTAAAAAAAAAAGCAGTCAATTTACCAAAGCAAGAGATGGGTCAATAACATCATTCCTCTCTTATGAACTGCAAATCAGCGAAAGCAGCTTAAGCCACCAACAAGACTATCAAGTACATTTTGTAAAAAATGACTAAGAATCATTGAAATTGGATGAAAAATTGTCATTGATGGAAGCAGACCTACCAAATGAGGTGGAAGTTCGATCGACTAAGGTGATACATAAAAGTCGATTTCATTGAAGGGTCGTTTAGTCCAATTAAAGATATACTTTGTAGTTTTCTACTTTTTATTATAATCATAAGGATATAGCCCAATTTGGGTGCAATTTAAATGGTGATAAAAATTCTTTTTTTGCCAATATTTCATTCCCTTTTGATTCATTTGCCTAAATCTTAAAAAAATGAAAAAAAAAGGAAAGCTTGCTAATTGAAAACCGAAAGGGTGGCTTAATAAAAAGTTAGAGCAAACTCGTCAAATTGAAAACCTAAAAGCGTTTCCATTCGAATTACATTTTAGTGTCAAGTTCAAAAGTTCAAATCTATTTATCTGTTTCAAATGTTAAATTTCAAGTTTGTCAATCTCACTCAAGTAAATAATTTGTATTATCTCATTCAGGTAGTTCTCTTTGTATTTGTCACAGCCCAACTTAGGAGCCATGACGGTCCTAGGGTACGGGTGATGCTTATGCTACCAATACCACGAAGAACCCATAAACTATACTATATGGCATGCATACACTAATAAGCTTAATATAGCTTAAACAATTTAAGAAAAATCGGGCAGCATCTCCTTTGTATAAGGAGCATGCCCTGCTGCTAAAATCACAATATAAACACTTCAATA
>CANXYC010220671.1:0-20111 GCA_948193065.1 Aleurites moluccanus | reverse complement strand
ATTTCTTAGGCATAGTCCAATTTTAGAGGAGGTGCTGTCGAATTTTCTTCAGCATTTTCATAATTAATTGGGTTATATTTGATTGTTGCATATCATTTAGGTTGTCATTTGGGTTCTACGCGGTACTGGTCGCTTATGCATTACCCGTACCCTAGGATCGTCACGACTTCCGAGATAGGTCGTGACAGCTAGAAGACTTCGGCCCAAAATATGACAAAATAAAACAGTACACAAATAAGCAAAAGAATGCGCTAAAAACTTCAAAGGCTCCGTTCGGGCTTTAAAAGGCCGAATTTGGAGGCAAAACTGGGTCGGGCTAGGTTCCCCTAGCAATGTTCTAGATCTCTGAACGAGCTTTGAAACAAGTACTCATAGGCCCCGTCGCTCATCCTGTGCTGAAAGTTATGGCCTTTTAAAGGCGACCTGTGCGAAAGGCCCTATCTTGCTTCTCCAAAAACTGTAAAGCCCACTCCTCTATTTGCTGCCCCACATCATTCCCTCCTAGGTAGAGAAAATTCTCCCTCGAATTGGCAACTACCTTGTCATCAGGTGAGTCACCATGAAAAGGAATCAAGTGCTTGATGTTACACACATCGGTGGTGCGAATGTGACTAGGCAGCTTGAGTCGGTAGGCATTAGGATTAATCTTCTCAATAATCTCCATAGGACCAATCTTCTTAGCATATAGCTTGTTATAGTCCCCAACTAAGAAGCGCTCTTTGGTTAGAATGGCCCAGACAAAATCACCTACCTCAAACTCTATATGCCTGCGCTTCTTATCTGCATGTAGCTTATACTTAGAATTGTCTGCATTGAGGTTGTCATAAACTCTGTATGCCTGCGCTTCTTATCTGCATGTAGCTTATACTTAGAATTGTCTGCATTGAGGTTGTCATAAACTGTCTTGTGGACCTCCCATAACTCATGCACAAAATCTGCAGCTTTCCCATAGAGCTTGGTGTTGCTGGGCAAAAGCATCAAATCGAGTGGTCCACGGGGTTGTGTAGAATAAACCACCTGAAATGGGCTGAATCCAGTACTGCGATTCACAGCATGGTTATGAGCAAATTTTTCCTGGCATAACTTTTGATCCCACCCTTTGATATGTTCTCCAACCAAACATCGTAATAAATTTTCAAGGGATCTGTTGACAACCTTTGTCTTCCCATCGGTTTGAGGGTGACAAGCACTACTAAAATTGAGCTGTGTGTTGACCATCTTCCATAGGTTGCACCAAAAATGGCTAAGGAATCGTGTATCCCTGTCAGAAATAATGGTTGTAGGCAACCCATGCAGACGGTACACCTCTCGAAAGAACAATTGTGCAACATGAACAACATCTATAGTCTTCTTGCATGGAATAAAATGAACCATCTTAGAAAAATGATCAACAACAACAAAGATGGAATCATTACCTCGTTGGGTTCGTGGTAATGCCACCACAAAATCCATGCTAATGTCAATCCATGGCTATGAAGGGACTGGAAGTGGCATATACAATCCAGCATTGGTAGCAACCCCTTTGGAAACTTGGCACACCCTATATCTCTGCACATATTTCTCCACCTCTTTGCGAATGCTAGGCCAATAATAGGAAGCCTGAACCAACTACAATGTTCTGTCCCTACCAACATGCCCTTCCCTATGCAGTTCTTGAATAATTTGCAATCACAAGCTACAGTCAGGAATACATAATTGATTGCCCTTGGACAAAAATCCATCATGGACGAGGAAGTCTGTTTTCTTTCCAGCTTGCACAACGACATAAAACTCCACATCGTAAGTGTTGTAATTCAGTTTAGCGCTAGATAGTTTCTCACTGAAGTACGCCACAGGTCTGCCATTCTGACTTAGAACAACTCCAATGCCAACCTTAGAAGCATCTATGTGTAGCTCAAAAGATAGTGAGAAATCTAGCAACACCAGAATTGGTGTAGTAATTAGGTGTTCCTTGATCACTTGGAAGGTCGTCTCAGCTTCGGCAGTCCACTCAAACTGTCTACCCTTCATGCAATCTGTGATTGGAGCCATGATACTGCTAAAGTGAGGGATGAAGCGCCTTTAAAATGAAGCAAGACCATGAAAGCTCTGAACTTCAGTGATGGTCTTTGGAGTAGGCATTGCCTTACAGCTTCTATTTTTGAGTCATCAACCTACAAGCCATCTCCTGAAACCACATATCCCAAAAACAGAACCTTGGAAGCCATAAAAACACACTTCTTTGTCTCTACATAAAAATTCTCCCTGCAAAGAACACTCAAAACTGCCCGAATATGCTGCATGTTATCTTCTGGATTAGCACTGAAAATTAAAATGTCATCAAAATATACAACGACAAAACCGCCAATGAACGGCCTCAACAACTGATTCATTACATGCATAAAAGTGCTACGGGCATTAGACAATCCAAAGGGCATTACCAACCACTCGTACAAGCCCTCACGTGTTTTGAAAGCTGTTTTCCATTCATATCCAGGCCGAATTCGAATCTGATGGTACCCATTCTTTAGATCCAGTTTGGTAAATACAGTTTCACCACTAATCTGATCAAGCAAATCATCCAACCGTGAAATAGGAAATCTATACCTCACTGTGATCATGTTAATGGCTATGCTATCCATACACATCCTCTAAGAACCATCTTTCTGTGGCACCAATAGGGCTAGAACTGCACAAGGACTCGTGCTCTCTCTGACGTGGCCCTTAGCTAAAAGCTCTTCAACTTGCCTACGCAACTCATCATGCTTTCTAGGACTTATTCTGTAGTGGAGCCTATTAGATAGAGCTGCTTCTGGCTCCAAATCAATGTGATGTTGTATATCACGCAAAGGAGGCAATCCATCGGGCAACTCCTCAGGAAACACATTACTAAATTCAGCAAGTATAGGAGCCACCTCTTCTGGAATCCTTGCCGACTCTGTAATCTCTTCTTCAATCAACACAAAAATTGTTTTGGCACTCTGCATCTCCTCATCAAATTGTACCAATGACAACAGATTAGTACTGGTCCCTACAGGTGGGGTTTTAGCCACTGTTGCCTTACTAGGCACCAACACAATCTTGACGCCCTCAAATACAAAGCTGTATGTATTGGCCCGCCCATCATGATTCACGCTCCTATCATACTGCCATGGCCGTCCTAATAATAAATGGCATGCATCCATAGTTATCACATCACACAGCATCTTTATATCATGCACTAATAGAAAACGTGACTAAGGCTAGTTTAGACACTGTTACCTCACCACCCTTCTTAAGCCATGAAAGCTTGTAAGGATGTTGTTCTATCTTGATATCTAATTTCCTCACTACCTCCTCAGAAATAAAATTGTCGTAGCTTCCCGTATCAATGACAAAACGATAGACCCTGCCTAGAATGGTGCAAGTAGATTGAAAAATATTTTTACTCAACCAGACATCTTCGTCTGCAGCCTTAAAAGTTAAACAAGACCTCCTCACAACTAGGGCAGTTCCCACATCTCCCCCTATAAACTCTTCGTCTAAAGGCTCATCATCATACACTGGCAGTCCTTCAAAAGCATTATGTTCTTCCTCATAGTCATCATTCTCAGCAAACAATACTTTTTTCCCAGCCTTCTTGCATTCAGATTGCCTATGACCCACTTCCCCACATGCAAAATATTTAATACCACTGCTACTACTGGCTCCCCTATTAAACTGATTAGTACTCCTAGTAGTCTTAATTACACTTTCACCTACACGATTCACTACAGTATTTCCAACAGGATTATTACTAGTGGGATTTAAGGAATTACCAAAATTGCTTGTTCGACGAGCCTGCTGCTTCTCGACCACAAGCCTTTGGTGTGCAGCCAAAACAGAGACAACATCAAACATATTAACGGTGTCTTGAATCTGAGTCCGCAATCCTCCAATATACCGAGCCACCAACTGATCTTTTGTCTCATGAATCTCATTCTTGGCAATTAGTTGGTAAAATTCAGTGGTATAATCATCCACTGATTTGGTTCCCTGCCTCAGATTCTGTAACCGCTAATACATTATTCTCTGAAAATTATAAGGCAGGAACATAGTCCGCAGGTGTTTCTTCATCTTCTCCTAGGAGGTTATCTTCAGTTTTCCATTCCTTTCATGTGACAGTTTTGCTTGCTGCCACCAGGCTGACGCTCGATCTCATAGTCTGGTTGCTATTAAGGGAACACGTTTGTTTTCAGGCACTTCTTTAAATTCGAAAACCTCCTCCACCGTAGCTAGCCAATCCAGAAATTCCTCAGGTGCAAGGCTGCCATGAAACTCAGGAATTTCAGTTTGCATCCTAGCCTATGTACTCCTCTTCGGTACTCAAATCATCCTCATCACTGTCTGGATCACCACGATGATTCTGTTGATGATTTCATCGCCCCTGATTAGCCCTAAGATGGGTCTTCATTAAGGCGTCCATTCTGTCAGTAATCTGCCCTAACATCTGTTCAAATTGTTCCTCCATTCGCGCCACCCTTTGTTCTAGGTCACACTCATTCCCCTCATCAGGACTTTACTGCTGTTGTCATTGTGGAGGCATGGCTTTTTAAAGTGCAAGCTCTAATACCAACTCACGCAGTGGAATATCAATGGAAAATGAAATAATATTACAATCTGTTGATTCATGCATGAATACTGGAAAGTAATCTTCTATAACCTGTTGATTTTAGAAATATCAGGAAATAGGCATCAACTTCGTGTTTTCTAGGAAAATCGAAACTGGAAGAAAAGTAGGGTTTTTTTATTATTCATCAAACTGTCTCTTACAAAACAAAACATGCCTATTTATAGGCTAAAAGAATAATAAAACCCTAGTGGGCTGGAAGACTTTGGCCCAAAATATGACAAAATAAAACAGTACACAAATAAGCAAAAGAATGCCCTAAAAACTTCAAAAGCTCCGTTCGGGCTTTAAACGGCCAAATTTGGAGGCAAAACAGGGCCCAGTAGGTTCCCCTATCATCGTTCTAGATCTCTGAATGAGCTTCGAAACAAGTACTCATGGGCCCCGTGGCTCATCCTGTGCTGAAAGTTATGGCCTTTTAAAGGCGACCTGCGTGAAAGGCCCTATCTTGCTTCTCCAAAAATTGTAAAGCCTGCTCCTCTATTTGCTGGCCCACATCATAAAGAATCACATAAATATGTGTGAAATTATGGTGAAAAGAAAAAGGTGAAAAGTGTTTAGGAACACTGAAAAAGTAAGTGATGGAAAAATCATAAATAAGTGAAACTTTAAGGGTATAGTGGAAAACCGACTGTCTAAGCTTTAGAACGACTCTGAAACTATTTTTATAATAAATTATAAATAAAAATAAGCTATTTGAATCCTCACTTTGAAGTCCAATTCTTAGCAGAATTGTCAAAATAAATTACAGTAGGAAATGTAGCAAAAGTATGATTATTGGAAAGTTTAAGGACCTAAATGCAATTTGCCAATTTTGACTTACTATATAAGCATGTCTTAGAAATTTTTGGCCATTTTCTTCTTCTTCTTCTTCCATTGTTGGCCGAAAATTTCCCCACCATTCTCCACCAAATTTTCTTGAAAAATCAAAAGAAAACTTGAATCAAACCATTGATTAATTGATTTCCAACCTTGGTTTGCTTGGAAAATCAAAGAATTTCAAGAATGGTTGGATTGTAGATTTCGTTCCAATTTTCATTTTGAGGTAATGAATTGATTTTCTTGGTTTGATAGTTAATTTATATGTTTTAGATGTTGAATAGAATGGGTAATGTGTTTAATTGCATCAATTGATGCATTTGATAGGTTTTCCCTAATTTGGAAACCCTAATTCAAAGTTGTAAGAGATGAATCTTTGAATTAGTGTTAGTTAATGTTAAATGTGGTTAGATTATGTTAATTGATGGCTAATAGATGGATTATATGTGATTGGTTTGATGTAGAGATCAAAGAATTGGAAAGTTGTCATTTTTGCCTACTTTGAAGACTTTAGTGGCAAAGTGTACAATTCAAGTGATTTGAAGTGCTAGGTGAGTTTAATATGCATCCTTTATCATGCCTAATGTGATAAAATGTTGATTGAAAATTTCCACCAAAAAGGGCCATTTGGCCAAATGCCATTAAGGCATTTTTACCTTGTTTTCCTTTGGTTTTCCATGCCTATTTGATCCTTTGTATATTGTTTATTGTTGGAAACCAAATGCCTATTGAATAACCTACATTGTGTACTTGTTGATTGATATTGGGATAATTTTAATGTTGCAACAAAACTTTACCAACATGTCTATTGAATATTGTACACCAAGTGTTCGATGAAATACCTAGTTCAAAATTTATAGGCCTACCATTGATTTCATCCGTAGGCCTACCATTTGAATGCCATCGTCGCCAGCGACATTGGTATGCCAATTGAGATAACTTCTTGACTTGAATTGTCTAACTTTTGATTCACATATTGCTTATCCATTGCTATATTGCAGTCTCGTTTGATTAAATTCACGAGCTACTGCTACATGATGAGATTGTCATTGTATATTGATATTGATTGAGTTGTTCCGTGTTCTTATTGATTTAGATGAGATTTGACAGAGATGCCTCTCTAACAGGATAGTGGGTACATACTGTAGGCAATGTGCACGTTGTATAATGATACCCTAGTTGGGAAGGGTTAACGCTCATAGCCATAAGACCTGATCAGTCTTATGTTTATTGATATGAGATTAATATGTGTTTGACACATATGATATACGTGTTTCATGGCCCTATATCTGTCCTATCTATCTTATATATCATATCTATATGATATATATTCCATTGACTTGATTACAGTTCCATTGTACTGTTTACTTATTCTACAGTCATATATTGTATTCTAATATTGATGAGCAGATTATTATTCATTGAATATTTGCCTATTGTTATTGATATCCGAGCCATTATTTTTGATCAATGCATATTAGATTCACTGAGTAATCATTACTCACCCTCTCATTGTTTCCCCTTTCCATGTTCAGAATAGAGGCAGATTTTTGACTTTTGTTTCTTAGAGAAATTTTGCAGTCTTTTAAAGACAGTGTAATTATTTGTATCTTGATATATGTGTATTAGATGCTCAATGAGTATTGTATAATGGTATAGACATATTATATATATATGTGTATGACATATTTTGGAGTATATATGTAAATGTATATATGATGATAATATTTACAAAAAGCTACATAATGAATGACAGAATAACAGAATGAATAGTATTTATATGGTTATATGGTTATAGATTGATATGTATGTGATGGATAGATGTAATACTGGGTTCTACGGGTGTCGTCACCTCTGGCATCTCCTGCATCTTAGGACCGTCGCGTTCCGAAATCGGGATGTGATAAAAATATTCCCTAATTTTAGCATGTGGGCTAGCCACTCCTAGGATTTTCCTTCGAAAATTCTAGATTTTATGGATTAAATTGACATTTGGCTTATTGGGTCCCACAACTTTCAGTAATTATACTTTTGCCCATAATTTTCCATATTTATAATTGCTACCATAATTCTTTTTAATTCTTTTCAATCGAGTCTATAAATTATTCCCATTAAAGTACTAAGGAACCTTATATTACCCTTAGTACCTCAATTCAACTTAATAATTTAGCCTTTATAGTTAAAGAATTTTTATAACGAACTTGTTTCAGAAAAACTCCGTAAATTTTCAATTTACGTTTTCTTAATTTCTATTCTATTCCATATCCATTTTCAATCACTCTTAATACCATATTCACTTCCATCTTATTTTTAATTGGACAATAATCTATCAAAATTAAATAATGTAAAAGAAATTTGAATAAATTAACTGTAAAAAATTTCTTAGAAATCAAAAACTGACAATTACCTCAAAATAGGTTTTTCTTATTAGTTTATTTTCCTTCAATATCCATTTGCCTTTATAACTTCATATAAATTCTCAAATTATTTTTCCTTAATAATTTACAATCCTTATTTAAGGTATCCTTATTAAATTTTAATAAAGAATTTCTTAAAAATATTATAAAATCCATTACGTTAACAAATTTATTGTCAAAAATTTCTTAGAAATCAATAACTGATAATTACCTCAAAATAGGTTTTTCTTTTTAGTTTTTTTTCCTTCAATATCCATTTGCCTTTATAACTTCATATAAATTCTCAAATTATTTTTCCTTAATAATTTACAATCCTTATTTAAGTTATCCTCATTAAATTTTAGTAAAAAATTTCTTAAAAATATTATTAAAATCCATTACCTTTAATACTATATATTATAGTCCATAAAATTCTTCTATAAAAATTGCCTTGAATATTCTCTTTATATTAATTTAACCTATTTATTCTTCAATTAACTTCTTATCCATTGTTATGATCCACTTACATCCATACAGTCTCCTGTATAGTCATCTGGGGTGTTACACTCTACTCCTTCAATAAAATTTATCCTCGAATTTTCCTTACTCATTATCTTGTTCGTCTCTATTAACTTAAATTATCTCCAAATACCTTTTCATGCAATTCTTTATATCACTTATTAACATACTTATACCATTACTCGTTTTTTGTAGTTTCTATTTTACTTGTTACCATTACATGTTCCTTATCCTATTACACTACACCTTAATAGCCTTATCCGTCATTATTCATCATTCTTATCACTCATAATTTATTGCTCAATTATTATCAATATTTCTTTTACATTAGTACTCATAATACTTATACACTAATAATATCGATTTACTATACACTAATCTTTCTTTTCACTTTCAGTTCTTATTCCCTTCAATTGACTATCACCTTTTTACCCTTTTCTCATTGAACACTTCTTTCAATATATATACCCATTACATAATGAAGATTATATCGGAGAATGCTAATAGCAATATTAACAGATGACTTTATTCACGAGATGAAAATCATATGCTTCATGGTACACTTATTAGCTCATTGATGCCTATGACACATATTATAAACCATAGCTCTGATACCAACTCTGTCACATCCCACTATAGGGGGGCTTGATAGTCCTAGGGCATAGGTAAACCTAAGGTCACCAGATATCCATAGAACCCGTTAGCATGTCAATTTCAATTAATCATTTATTAATTTTCATAACCTGCATAGCAAATTATATTCCCATTTTTATTTATTTTCCATCCTATACCCTTGATCTTCACAGTTCAATGATACATACATTATATTTCTATAGCCCTTACTTGAATTCCTTTTCCATTTCATTTGTATTACATTACATTCTATATCTCATTCCCAATCACACATACTCTGTTTTAGTCATAATCACTTAGTACTTATCTTATTAACTATGCGCTTCTGTCATTTTGCTTATTTCTAAACCTTATTATGCTTATAACATATTAATTAGTTTGATTATATATATAGTACCATATGCATTATTTACTTATCTATATATAGTACCATAGAGCTCTAAAGAGTTTACCTTTTGACTTCATAAGGTATAACAATTACCATAGACTCTTTGATATCCCAAGTTGGAGGAAGAACTGACTTGGAATGTAGTTTCTACTATTTATTCCTGTAAAACAATAAATAACTATGAGATGAGTATAACAATACTCAATGAGCTAATTATACATCATTAAACATATACATTAAATGAATAACAATAAAGGAACAAATGGAAGGGTTATAAAAATAAGAAGGTAACAATGATTGATGAGAATAAATAAAAGGGTTATCAATGTTCACATTTCATAGGAGGGCAATTTGTACATCAAATACCATAGGTGGAAGAAATGGAATGAATAACTTGGGTAGTTGAGTTTACAGTATCATATTCAAAAGTAAAAGCAATAGAATAAAATGGTATCACTAAACAAGAATTAGGTGTGTAACAATGAAAGAGTAAAACAATAGGATTATCAAGTTAAGTAAATAACAATGAATATGGAGAACAGGTAAAAGTGGGGTCAATATTATATTTTAGAAATCAACACTTTGCTCACCAAATGACATTGGTGAAAGGAATAGGCATCAATAATGAATAAAATTGAGTGGTCAAGTTCTTGATATTAATACTGTAATACCCTAAAATTATTCTACAGTTATTAAGCAGTTTCATTAGATATCGGACCGAAAACACCAACTATAGTTAGACAATTTAAGGAAATTAATGCAGTATTAAATTTAAAAGTATTTTTCTCAGTTACATGGATAATGAAAGATTAAGAATAATAATAGTTAATCATATGAAGAAAGTATGAAAAATTATTAAGAATGATTAAAAATCAATAGAATGGCAAAATCGTAAATAAGTGGAATTTCAGGGGCATTTTGCGAAACCTAATGTCTAGGACCCAGAATTATTCCAGAAGCTATATGATGATAAACTACAGCAAAAAAAAGTTATTTCACTCCCCACTTTGAAATCTAAAAGTAAACAAAATTGACAGAATAAGTTACAGAAAATTATGGTCCAAAAATATAAATAATGAAAGTTTTGTGGTGGAAAACTTAATTTCCAAAACTTTCACCTATAAATACTTGCCTTACCATTTTCACCATCCATTTTCTTCCTTGTCTTGGCCAAATGATGGAGTCTAGCCCTCAATTAGTGTTCTCCTAACCTTGAATTAGCTTGTGAATCAGCCAATTTAATCCTCCAAAAACGGAATTGATAAAAATCCCAAAATTGCACCTAGGGTTTACAACTTCTTACTTCAAATTGAGTGGGCAAATGAATTTTGTTTGGGTTCAAACTTAACAAGACATCTAATTAGGATATAATGAGTTGATTGGTGGGGGTATTGGATCCAAAACAATGGATTTGCAAAAATGGACTTTTTCTTGGCAGATTGGGTGAGCTCACCCAATCTTACTCTAGGCCTAATTTTTTATTCTCTAGGTTAATGAGCTCCAAATGTGACCAAACTTGGTGGAAGGTAATTTTGGGGTATTAGAATGATTAGGAAGGTATTTTTATGTGTTTTGGAGGAGTTCTTGGTGGGGTTGATTTTGGCAGTAACATGAAGCCTTTGGAAAGGAAGATGGGTTTTATGGGTTTGTGTTTTTAGGGCTTTTATGGCTTTCTATGGAGATAAGGCTTTAGTGGGGAGTTTGTTGAAAGGATTTAGTGATGATTGTAGATGATTTGAAGTTCTTAGGATGGGTTTTTGAAGAGAGAGAAAGCTAGGTTTCAATAACAATAGAAGTCACGTTTTTTAAGAAGAAGAGAAGAAAAAGAAAAGGTTTGCAAAGAAAGAATTCTGAAATTTAAATCAAATGATGAAAACTATTAAAGGAAACAACATTCAAATTAAAAAAAAAAAAACTTGTAAGAATAACATAGACAAAAAGGAAATTCTGGAAAAGTAAAAAAAAAAAAAAAAAAAGAAAGCCATTAATGAATCTAAGGAAAGGAAATAGAAAGGTAAAAGAAAGTTTTTCAATTTGTCATAATCTGTTTTGGCCTTAATAGGCAAAAACTCTTACACTTAATTATACTAGATATTAGCCAATAGGAGAGCTAATTAACGTAAATAATGAAAATTAGTAAAAATAAAACAAACTTTCTGGATATCTAACCAAAATAGGAAATAAAGTAAAAACCTATTAAAAACATTGGTCCCCTCTTTCTTCTTTTATCCCAATCTGAATTTTCTCCTCCAAGATCTTTAATTGACAAAAGAAAACTTGAGGAAGACATTGGGCTTGGGCTAAACCACCCTATGGAAGGTTGGATGGGCCTAGGTTCGAACCAAATGGTGAGGAGGGCTTCATTGGGCCGAATTCTTCACTCTTCAGCAAGCTAAGCCCACAAGCATAGTAATTGGGCTCCAACAATGCATGGGCCGAAATAAAAAAGCTTGGGCTTGAGATTTTACCTTTAACCATTCCATTTGTAGAAGAATTTGGGCTTGGCAATACATCATTTCCCCCTTGTTGAGAAGAATTTTCCCTCAAATCTTTAGGATTGCTATCTTCCAAATAAGGTGACAAATCCCCAGTATTAAAGGTGGCTGAAACTCCCTCATATTCACTAGGTAAATCCACCTTATAAGCATTGTCATTCACCCTAGCAATGACTTCAAATGGTCCATAAGCCTTTGGAGCTAGCTTGCTCTTTCTCTTACTAGGAAATCTCTCCTTCCTAAGATGTACTCAAACCAAGTCTCTCGGTTCAAAGGATGCTTGCCTTCTATACTTGTTAGCCTGCCTTTTATAAGCCTCATTGGCTTTTTCAATTTGCTTCCTCACATTCTCATGTAACTTCCTCATAGCAATTATCTTCTCATTAGCATCTTTGTGAACAACAACATCCAAAGGCAAGGAAGATAGATTAATAGGGGCGAGAGGATTTATACCATAGACAACTTTAAATGGAGAGTGAGAAGTAGTCTTGCTTGGGGTTCGATTGTAAGTAAATTCAGCAAAGGAAAGCTTCAAATTCCAATCCTTCAAGTGCTTACTAACCAAGGTTTGAAGTAAAAAGCCCAAGGTTCTATTGGTTATCTCGGTTTGGCCGTCCGTTTGAGGATGATGTGAAGTAGAAAATAACAACTTATTTCTCAATTTGCTCCAAAGAGACCTCCAAAAATGGCTTAAGAATTTAGTATCCCTATCTAAAATAATGGACCTAGGAATACCATGCAATCAAACTATCTGCTTGAAAAACAAATCAGCAATAACAATAGCATCATCAACTTTGTGACAAGGAGTAAAATGAACTATTTTGGAAATTGGTCCACAACAACCATAATGGAGTCCTTTCCCCATTGAGTACAAGGAAGAGCCACCACAAAATCCATATTAAGGTCCTCCCAAGGTGATTTGGGAATAGGAAGAGGAAGATACAATCTAGGTTTGAAATGACTCTTTGCTTTTTGATAAGTACCATACCAAGCAATTAAGGCTAGAACATCCCCTTGCATCTTAGGCCAAAAGAAATGTTCCTTGCGAATCTCCATGGTCTTATTCACCCCAAAGTGACCAGCCAATCCTCCTCCATGTGCCTTCCTAATCAACAACTCTCGAAAAGAGCTCTTTAGAATGCAAAGTTGGTTTCCTTTGAAAAGAAACCCATTTTGGAGTACATATTCAGCAAAGACTCATCTAACACATTTGGAAATGATGGGACTGAAATCATCGTCATGATCATAATATTCCTTCATCAACTCATATCTAAATACTCGGGCATCCAATACTGAAAGAACCAAACACCTTCTAGAAAGAGCATTAGCCACCACATTGGATTTTCCCAGTTTGTAGGTCACAAAAGAAAATATTTAAAGGAATTCAACCCATTTAGCATGTCTAGTGTTCAACTTATGTTGCCCATTCAAAAACTTCAAGGCTTGATGGTCGGAATGAAGAATAAACTGTTTAGGCCAAAGATAGTGACTCTAATGTTCCAATGTCCTAACTATGGCATAAAGCTCCTTATCATATATAGAGTAGTTCTTCTTAGCATTAGCTAACTTCTCATTAAAATAAGCTAATAGCCTCTTGGATTGAGTGAGAACAGCCCCAATACCAACACCACTAGCATCACACTCTACTTCAAATACAATATCAAAATTTAGAAGAGCTAAGATAGGAGCTTCACACAACTTCTTCTTTATAACCTCAAAAGCCTTAGTAACTTCACTTCCCTACTCAAAACTCCCTTTCTTCATACAATCAGTTATGGGTGCCATGATGCTACTAAAATCCTTCACAAACCTTCTATAGAAAGAAGCTAGTCCATGGAAGGAACGAACTTCAGAGATGGTCTTTGAAATTGGCCAATTTCGGACAACCTCATCCTTAGACTCATCCATACCAATGCCTTGAGAAAAGACAACATATCCAAGAAAGACAACTTGATTCACTATAAATTCACACTTCTCAATTTTAGCATATAACTTTTGTTTCCTTAACACATCAAATACTTGCCTCAAATGTAGCAAATGGTCATCCATCGATCGACTATAAATAAGTGTATCATCAAAATTCACAACCATAAAGTGACCGATGAAAGGATGAAGTACCTCATTCATAAGTCTCATAAAAGTACTAGGTGCATTGGACAACCCAAAAGGCATAACTAGCCACTCATAAAGTCCTCCCTTAGTTTTGAATACGGTCTTTTACTCATCTCTTTCACGCATTCGGATTTGATGATATCCACTCCTTAAATCAATCTAATTGTGAAATCATGAAGCTCATCAAGCATATCATCCAATCTAGGAATTGGATATCTATACTTGATTGTAATGTTGTTGATTGCTCTACTATCAACACACATCCTAAAAGTGCCATCCTTCTTTGGAACCAAAAGTGTCGGAACCAAGCATGGACTCATACTTTCCCGAATATAACCTTTAGCCATACTCATCAACTTGCTTCTGAAGCTCTTTAGTCTCCTCTGGATTACATCTATAAGCTAGTCTATTGGGTAATGCCACACCGGGCATAAGATCAATGTGATGCTCAATCCCCCATATTGGTGGTAATCTCGGTGGTAGATCACTAGGGAAGACATCTCCATATTCTTCCATAAAAGGAGCCATTTTGGGTGGAAGTGTTTATCATTCTTGCCCTCATTTTCTTTAACCACAAGTAGCATTAAAATCTTATTACATTTGGTTAAAACCTTTTCAACTCTAGCTTGATCATGAAACAATGACCCTTTTCACCTTTGATTTGCTAGCAACTTCTTTGTAAATTTGGGAAGGACTCAATAGAATTAAAGTGATCACTTTCTCATTCATCTTGAAAGTGTAGTTATTCTTTCTTCCATCATGCTTGGCACTCCTGTCAAATTGCTAAAGTCTTCCCAACAATAAGTGACAAGCATCCATAGGAATAACATCATATAATACCTCATCAACATAGGATTTCCTAATAAAGAAGCTCACCAAAGCTTGTTTATTGACCTGCAATTCATTGCCTTGATTCAACCAATGAAGCTTGTAGGGTCGAGGATGGGACAAGGTAGACAAGTCAAGTTTTTCCATAAGAGTATTGGAAGCCACATTTGTTACACTACCACCATCAATGATCAAAGAACATACTTTACCCCCAATGGTGCAAGAGATTCGGAGTTTTTTGGGGATGGCTGGATACTATCGCCGCTTTGTTAAGGATTTTTCTAGGATTGCTACTCCATTAACAAAGTTGACCCAAAAGCAGGTGAAATTTCAGTGGAATGAGGATTGTGAAAAGAGTTTTCAAACTCTTAAAGCTTGTTTGACTTCAACTCCAGTATTGGCACTTCCTACTGAGATGGGTAGTTTTGCAATATACTGTGATGCTTCACGGGTCGGTTTGGGATGCGTTTTAATGCAGGATAAGAAGGTCATTGCTTATGCTTCCCGCCAATTGAAGAAACATGAGGTGAATTATGCCACTCATGATTTAGAGATGGCAGCAGTGATCTTTGCTTTAAAAATAAAGAGGCATTACTTATATGGAGTCAAATGTGAGATCTATACTGATCACAAGAGTCTCCAATATATTCTGCAACAGAAAGAGTTGAATTTGAGGCAAAGGCAATAGGGCTGTTAAAGGATTATGACTGCCAGATATTGTATCACCCAGGGAAAGCAAATGTGGTTGCTGATGCCCTGAGTAGGAAATCAATGGGAAGCTTATCCCATGTGTCTGCTATAGAGAGACCATTGGTCCAGGAGTTATGGGAGTTAATGGCTATGGGATTGACTCTGGATTTGGATTCACAGGGGTAAGAAACAATGTTGATAGCCCAATTTTAGGTGAGATCATTGTTGATTGATGAAATAAAGAACTCTCAGGCAGAGGATCCACAGTATATGAAGATCAAGGACTTGGTTCAGAATGGTAAAGCTCCTGATTTTGAATTGGAGGGTTGGCAATGTATCTTATAGATTAGCTCTTCCTCCGAGTATGGATCATATTCATCCTGTGTTCCACAATTCCATATTAAGGAAGTATGTCTCAGATTCATCTCATATGTTGCAACCCCAAGAGGTTGAGATTGATGAAGCCTTGTCTTATAAAGAGGTTCCAATTCAGATTATTGATCATCAGATTAGACAGCTTCGGAATAAGACCATTCCTATGGTTAAGGTTCAGTGGCGCAGCAGAAGTATAGAGGAATGCACCTAGGAGAGTGAGGCAGATATGAGGCATAGGTATCCCCATTTGTTTGAAGAATCAGGTGATATTTCTATCCTTTAGCTTGTTAAAAAATTCGGGGACGAATTTATTTGTCGGGGGGTAGAATGTAATACCTCAGCCTAGCTTGAACCTATCCTTTATAGGGTTCTTCGGGGAGAGATTTTTGATTTCTTTATATAGTGATGTTAATATGTATTTATTCATGGAATTGGTATTTATGCATGTTAATTGAATTAGTTTTAGGCATAGAAATGGTTTAGAGGCTGTTAGGACTTAATCAGTAAATTTTGAGTTTTTGGTGAATTGGGGGCAAAATGGTCATTTTTCGCCCGTCGGAATTTTATGGATTTAATATTATATTTAAAGAGAGAAAATAATTTAAAGACTTGAAAATGACCTTATTTTATTTATTTGAGCAGTAGTTTAAGAAATAATCCGGTCGAAAAATTGTTATCGGCACGTTGCGCGATTTCGGTATTTCGGTTGAACTAAGGGTATTTTGGTCATTTCCTTTATAATATGGAGTTATTGAGTGTGTGCAACCTTATGGTATTAGTTTAGGCTTGATTAAATCTGATCGTTGGATCAAATGATGAAAAATTAGATGGTTAGATGAGTAGGTTGCAAAGTTGTTATCCTAATCTCAATGTATAGAATTATTGCCTTTGGTTTGTGATTTGGTGTGTCAGTTGTATGTGTAACCTATCTAAGTTGACTTTGGATGAACCAATAGGATGAAAGTAAGAAGAATGGATGGTTGGATGACTAGGTTTTACCAAGATTACTATGAAACCTAAACCATTGGATCATATTTTAAAGTGTTTGGATAAATATAGCCATTTGTCTTCTTTTTCCTTAGAAAAATTTCAGCCATTAACCCATTTCCTTCAAGCTTAGTTCGGCCAACCTTCCATCTCCCATTCCTTGGTATTTTCTTTCTTTCTTTGATTAAAATAGATACAATCTACCATCCTAAACACCATTCTAACCGTAAATTTGAAGGAAAAAGTCATTTGAGCCACCAAATAATTCAAAGAAAGTTTGGAAGAACTATTGGTAAGTTATGAGTTTTTTTATTTCTTTTGTTATAGAATTGTTTCTTTAGTTGTTCTTGTTATTAATTATGGTTTAGAAGTGGTTTTGTATGGTTAGAATGCAAGTTAGACTTTGAAACCCTAATAAGCATACCTTTGGTTTTAAGTATGCTTTTGATGAATTTATTGCTTCTAATAATGTTTATGCAATGTGTATGATATGAATTTATGGTTGAATGGAAGAAATTAATTCATTTGGTGGAAGTACAAGCATGGCCGAATCATTAGGTGATTAGGGTTTGGTGTGCTTTTGGTTGGTTTAGGTGTTTAATGGTTGAAATGAGTGGTATTTGATGCATATGTGATTGAATGTTGGAAAAGAATCCATTAGGTAAATATCATGGTTTGGCCGAATTGAAAGATGTATGATGGAGAAGTATAATTTGATGATAGTTAGGGTTAAATGGATGAATATTATTAGTTTAAGGTTTATAGATGTGGTTAGATAAATTGGCATTGTTAAATTGATGAAAGGATTAAATTATGTTTACTTTGGTTAAAGTTAAGTTTACTAAGTTAAGGTGTTAGAATGATTTGATGAGTAAAGCTAAGGTTAAATATGTATAAGCATGAAAAAGTATAGTAATGTGTGAGTTTAAAAGGGTATTTTGGGTAATTAAAGGTTAGAATGAGAATTTGCTTAAGTATAGCATATTGTGTGTTTGATGATAAATGCTTTGTATATTGTGTATGTTTAATGTATTTTGATGAAATTGTCATGTTTTGTAATGATTTATAGCTTATCAGAGTGTTGTGTGTGTTTATAGGTGATCCATCGGTAACTCCCGATCGGAGTGCGGATCGGCGAGCTAAGTAGATCTCGTGGGCGTTTTTGGAGGATTTTAGCTATTATTGTGCTTTATGTGAGTTTTTTATCATAATTATGCATGATTTGGATGAATTATAACATTTCATATATCATATATATTATATATGCAGTTTGTTAGCCAAAAGCGACCAAAGTTCCAATTGGCCCATGAAAACACCTACCGCAAACACTTAAACTGACCTATAATTCAATTGACTATAAAATGAAAACCAGAAAGCCAATTGGGCCACCACTTGGCCCAATCATCTAGTCTCGACCTAAGCTTCGAAATGGTACCTTATAGTCCTTCTAATCCCTTTGGTAACCCAGTTAACTAGAAACTACCTAAAAATCCCAAAATGGACCCGTAATATGATAGCCAGTTGCGACAGCGCAACTGGGCTCGGCAGGCCAATTTTTAGTAAATCTTAAACTGTATTTATTTCTTCTTATATATATATATATATATGATTGTTTTATTGCTATATAAGTTGTATATTTTCCATATTTAATGTTAATTGGAGGCATATTTATATGATATTAGTTCAGGGCTATTTTTCGATGGTATAGCGGGTAAATCCATCGACGGTGTGCACACTGTGTTATGGGATCCCTGCTAGAGAGGGACAATGTATTCTCTAGTCGTAAGGAACATATCCTTATGTGAGTCATTTATTTATGGGACCCCTGCTAGGGAGGGACGTTATATTCCCTAGTGCAGTGCACTTTATGATAGTGCTGAGTATAAAAGTTCAAAATGACCCAAATCCTGTGATATCATATATGTGCTACCTAAAATGATTTATATGATTAATATTGGATTCTTATCACAGTAAAGTATCTATTATTTCATATGCTATACTTTATTAAATATTTTATACATATTATTGGCATTATTACTATTATTATGCATTTACTGTATTTTTATGCTCTAGAATTCACTGAGTATTTTTATACTCATTTTCTTAGTGTTTAATATTTTTCAGGTCTTCGGTGAGGCATGCATTCCATTGGCAATACCTTCACCTGCCTTGGAAGTCCATTGCATGTAAAAATCAGACTCTAAAGTTATGGAACCTATGTATAGAATAGTATTCCACGGTACTGTATATAGATTTTTGGCATGTAGATATAATGATAAGCTTGCATATATATTATGTTGTTGTATTTGATGTTTGACTTATCTATATATGGATGAGTTGCTTGTTTTTATATATTGATATTGAGATTGTTGATGGAGATCCAGAAGGGATCAGTAGTTGGGATGATTGTAGATATTATTGAAGTGTTGTTTTCTTGTTTCTGATTTTGGGCATAGTTCTATTTTAGGGGAGATGCTGTCGAATTTTCCTCAGCACTTTTATATATTCAATTAGTTGTTTTGATTTTTTGCATGCCATATAGATAGTTCATTGGGGTTCTTCGTGGTATTCATCGCTTATGCATCACCCATACCCTAGGACAATTGCAACTCTCGTAATGGGTCGTGACAATCTTCAAGCATAGATCAAATTTCACTTTGGTTAGAAGTTTGGGAGGACTAGGGTTCGGCCATTCATTGGAAAATCTTAAGATAAGTTTAAATTTCTGGTTGTTTAATGATTGGCTAGCATTTAAATGTTGATTTGGAAAAATTTGGGGGAAAATGATTTTGTATTTCAAAGGAGCAATTGATTTCATAATTGTTGTTATATGGGTTGAATTAATGCTAATTGAATGATGAATTTAAGATTGAATGTCAATTGTTGAAGGAACTTGTAACCGAATTGGGGATAGGGTTTAAGTGTGAAAATTTCTTGTAAATTTCTGCAATTAAGTATTTAAACTTTCAATTGATAGGGTGAATTGACAAATTGAATACTTAAATTGAAGAACAAACACAAATGAGGAAAACCCCCCCTTTGGCCGAATGCCCTAGGTTGGGGGAAAGATGGAATTGGTTTGGTTTTGGTGAATTTGATTATTTAGATGTGTAATTGATAACTTGAATTATTTAATTATAAGTGTAATTGAGAGAATTAAAATTGGATTAGGAAAACCCCTTAAATCGAACCTAATTAGGGCAAAAATGAGGAATTTGATTTGATTATGTGTAATTGAGCTT
>CANXYC010220560.1:0-20428 GCA_948193065.1 Aleurites moluccanus | reverse complement strand
CCCCTCCTTCCCTCTCTCTATCCCTAGAATAAATAATTTAATATACATATATAAGTTTATTTAACTAAGGTTAAAAATATATCTTAGTTTGAGTGGGAGGTGACATCATCATCTTCCATTCAAATTTTGAAATTTCAAATTTCATTAATCCACTAATTTTAACATGCCTTTTTAATTTAGTTCATCAACTATAATATACTAATTCTAACTATGACACATAATTAAATTAAATTGTACCGAGGAAAAAATAAAATTTTGATCGAAAAAGTCAAAGTTACCATTTTGGTCAATTTTTGACCCAAATAGCAACAAATTCACATTTAAATTCCAAAAATTCATTTTTTTTTCAATTATAAATAAATTAAATCATAAAAATATCAAATACATCAATCTCACATATTTCACATAGCACAAGAGTGTGAAATGACCAAATTACCCCTGGACCAAGAGTTTCTCAATTCAGGGTTCGATTCAAAACCAATAACATATTGAGTCATGTAAGCATAATATCATGAAGTTATCAACATATAGACATCAAAATCACATTTATAAACTCAAATAACACGTTATCATGTAAAAGCATAGAAGCACCCCCTAACCCGGTCAATTGCCTAAGCTCTACTACTAAGGTTTCAACTGAGGTGTTACAAGAGTATACTCCTAATACATACTGAACCATAATACCATACAATGAATATACATAAATCTATCAAAATGATTACAATGGAGGCTTCTTGGAAGAATAAGTCAAGAAGCTTGATCTTCTCTACTAGCTCTATCACGAACTACACTATCACCTGAAATCCACAGAAGAGGAATGAGCCTCCAACTCAGTAAGATATGAACATTCAGTATGAAAGAAATATATATACATATATGTTAATCCAAAGGAAATATCAATTCCAAGAATATGGGTAAGAATCATCATGTGGTTCGGCTTACAAGAACAGAAGTGCTCACAATCGAATAACACTATCAAGTAACATGGTAGAACTACATAGTGCATCAGTAGCCATGGTAGTTATCACAACAGAGCACATCGGTAGTCCTTAATACCTTATCGTAAATGCATGCTTGGCCAGGCATACGCCTAGAGCTCATGATCCCCTCTAGGTGGAACACTGATAAAAACCCTATCAGCTAGGTTCCTAAAGTGCATAGTGGACCAATGAATTTACACTCATTGGGAAGAGCATTCTATCCATAGGGTCATATGGTTTCAATCTCATAAGAAACATATTGGTCACAAGACCATCAATATATAGCATAAATTTCAGTCAAGTTTAACAAGTAGAAATCATATGAACTTGATCCAAGAAGGTTGACCAAGTCACTTACAATATATATATATATACATGGTAATCTCATGAACAAATGGTAAATTTCGGTTTTAGGATATCATAAAATTTTCATTTAACAGTTCGATAATAAAATATCAAGTATATGAGAATTATATGGGTGAACATTAAGAATGCTTGGTCATG
The DNA here is from genome assembly GCA_948193065.1 of Aleurites moluccanus. NCBI lineage: Eukaryota > Viridiplantae > Streptophyta > Magnoliopsida > Malpighiales > Euphorbiaceae > Aleurites > Aleurites moluccanus. Next base: position 18,944 of record CANXYC010220560.1, on the reverse strand, counting down.
TCATTTCAAAGAAGCAATAAACAAATGCAATGTTCATACTTACCTCTACACAAATCACTCTTGAATTTCCTTTAACAATTTGCTCCACAACAATCTCCTCAATTTCTTTGATTTTCTCCTCCTAAGAAATTTCCCCAAATATTCAAAATTAAGGTTTTCCTTAATCAATAATACTCAATATGATTTCTTAATATTTATCCATCTTAGAGTTTCTATTTTTAATTCACAACATCAACTTAATTCATCTCTTAAAGAAAATCTGAAATTTATTTCGAATTTACTATTCGCATTACTATTCATGACAGTCCATCAATTATGATTTCTCCCATATTAATTACTATTAATAACTTCAAGAATGCTTGTAATAAATTCTATATACCCATAATTAATTATTCTAACTACCAGACTTAATTAATCTAAAAGAAAATGACATTTGAAGAAATTTTACCTTATTTCTTCAAAACTGAATTTATTGATATAATCTACTTGAAACTGATGATTTCTGTCTTAAAATATACTAATCTAAAGATTTAATGCATTAATTTTGAGTATTAATGCATTAGATAATAAATGGAACTATTATGAGATGAACTGAAGAAGAACGAAGAGAAGAAGAAAGAAAATCGTGCAGAAAATCGCTACTGGGTACTGGTTAAATAGGCCACTGCCCTAAAATCCCGCTCGCCAGCTCGCCTCGCCAACCCTCCTCGGTGATGCTACCTCACATAAGCCAGCTCGCAATTCCCACTTCTCCAATTTTCTCCGGCAATGCCACTTCGCATAAGCCACTTCGCTAATCCCACTTCGCATATCCAATTCGCAAATAACACCTCGCATATGCTGCCTCGCCAAAATCTCCTCACGAACTCCTCTTCGCAGATGTTGCCTCGCATATGCCACCTCGGCAATGCCTCTTTGCTAACTCGCTTCGCCTATCTCCCCCTTCACATATGCCACCTCGGCAATGCCTCTTTGCATAATGCCACCTCGCCTATTCCTCTTCGCCAAATTTCTCTTCGCCTAACTTTACTTCGCATATGCCTCTTCGCCAATTGCCACCTCAGCAATCTCACTTTGCCTCTTCACTTGCTCGTATTGTCGGCTAGCAAATGCCACCTCGCATTTGCCGGTTCGCAAACACCAATCTCTGCCGAGCTGAAACCCTTCCTCGATAACTTATATTCAATCAGCTCGCAAATGAGTTACAAACATCCAAACTCCCTGATTCTTTTCGTCACTTAACATAGACATTCAAGTGTTCAACATATCCAAAATTTAAATCACAAAGGCACCCTGACTTACTGCCCAATATTCATCCGAATAGATCTGAGAAATTACACTCTCCACTGAGTTATACTTATCCAAATCTCCTGAAATTTTACAGCCAACAACAAAACACATAAAGGAACATTTCTCATGTTTACACCTTTGGCTCAAACAGCCTCAATCATTCCCAGAAAATTCAAACATTCGCAGATTTCCTGCAGACATAATAAACCAGACAAGTCCTGCTCAAGGAGGCATAACTTCTCACACATACACAATTTTATAGAACCATTTTACATAATTAAAGATGAGATATGCACCTACAACTTTTATATTTTACACTTTACTAAATTATTTCTTTAAGATCATGCAATCAGCCTCACAAAATTACCCTGCAACCAAAAATTTCTGTATCTTCTCAAAACATTCATATTTTTAATTAATTAAATTCATCAAGCATACAATTAATTAAAATGACAAAAATTTTAGATATTACATTCCATAAGTTGAAGACTTGTCTCACCACAGTACCTGTGTTAGCTTTTCCATCAGGTGAAGGAGGTTATGCGGTGTATTGTGATACTTCGAGAGTAGGGCTTGGTTGTGTGCTTATGCAGCATGGTAAATAGCTTATGCTTCTAGATAGTTAAGGAAGCACGAGGTGAATTATCCGACTTATGATCTTGAGATGGATGTAGTTGTCTTTACATTGAAGATATGGAGACATTATATGTATAGAGAGAAGTGTGAGATCTTTACAGATCATCAGAGTTTGAAGTATATCTTCCAGCAGAAAGACCTAAATCTTAGGCAAAGGAGATGGATGGAGTTACTTAAAGACTATGATTGTGAGATTTTATACCATCCATGAAAGGTGAATGTGGTAGCGAATGCTTTGAGCATGAAGTCTTTGGGTAGCTTAGCCCATATTTAGGTGAGTAAGAGACCTTTGGTGAGTGAGGTGCAAAGTTTGCATGATGTGGGGATCAGTTTTGACTTGTCAAATACAAGAGTAATTCTAGCATGTTTCTAAGTCAAGCTAGTGCTTATTGATAGGATCAGAGAGGCATAAGATACAAATCCTTAGTTTGTGAAGCTGAAGAGAGATATGAAAATAAAGAAAGCTCCAGGTTGTGCTATGATTGATGGCATGTTGAGACTTGGTAGCAGAGTGTGTGTTCCAGCAACCGATGGTTTAAGAGATATGATTCTTAAGGAAGCACATCATTCTAGTTATAGATTTCATCCAGGTGCTACAAATATGTACCACGACATCAAGAGTTCTTATTGGTGGAGTGGGATGAAGAAGGATATGGTAGAGTTTGTGGCAAGATGTTTAAATTATTAGCAAGTTAAATTTGAGCATCAGAAGCCTTCGGGTCTACTTCAATAGTTGCCACTGCTAGAGTGGAAGTGGGAAATGATAACTATGGACTTTGTTGTAGGGTTTCCACGGACTTCAAGTGGGCATGACTCGATCTGGGTAATTGTGGATAGATTGACCAAGTCAGCTCAGTATGGACAGATGTATATTGATGAGATAGTAAGACACCATGGGATTCCAATTTCTATTATCTTTGATAGAGGAGCTCACTTCACATCAAGGTTTTGGCAAAAGCTACAAGAGTCTTTGGGTACTCAGCTTGATTTCAGCACGACATTTCATCCCCAGACAGATAGGCAATCAGAGAGGACCATCCAAACTCTAGAAGACATGTTGAGAATGTGCATTTTAGACTTTGGAGGTAATTGGGATAAGTATTTACCTTTGATAGAGTTTGCCTACAATAATAGCTACCATTCTACCATCAAGATGGCTTCTTATGAGGCTTTGTATGGTAGAAAGTGTAGGTCTCCTTTGTGCTGGGATGAAGTGGGAGAGAAGCATGTTGAAGGGCCTGAATGGATTCAGTATACAACAAAAAAGGTCCCTATCATCAAAGAAAGATTGAAGACTGCTTTCAGTAGGCAGAAGAGCTATGCCGATTCTAAGAGAAAAGATCTTCGAATACCGTAAGGTGTTTAAACTTAAGTTTTTCTTTTAAATCTTTTAATTGATTTAACTAATTAACATTCTTTCTAATTCCATTTATCCTTTAATTATTTTTCCAAGCTGCCAAGCTACCCAACTTAGGTTATCTATATTTAATTCTAAGCAATGCACCTTCTAGAATTTATGAAAAATCGCATACAGATGCTCGCTTCCGGTAACTAGATTTTAATCGTTTTAAATTTTCAATTAGGGTTATTACAATTCTATAGAACACCGACTTCAAAAAAAAAAATCATCACTATAAGACATTAAGAAGTAAATTAAAAATATTTCCAAGTAAAAATGGATTTAAGAAAGTGTCTAAAGATCAAATGGAAGATAGGTGAAAAAGATGAACTTAGGAAAAATGACAAGTTTGTAATAATTAGCAAGTCCAAGCTTAATTAAGCCTAATTAATCAAAGAATAGTATCCAAAGTCAATATTTTGACTCAAACAGAGCCCGCCACTTGGAGAGTTTTAGATCAAAAATATTATTTTTTTTATTTTATAAATTCAAATTATGTAACTTGGCAATTTATTCACCATAAAAATTATTAAATGGTTGGCCCCTCTGCTGTGGACAATCTTTAATAAAATAACCCTTCTGACCACATCTCAAACAGGATCCACTCATCCATCTACAAACCCCTGGATGTCTCTTACCACAGTTCTGACAAAGAGGAGTAGTCTGAGTAGGCCAATCTAGACCGGCACTTGTGTAATGTACTCTACTATGCTCCTTACTGTAACCCCCCTGTAGGCGGTCCTCTACCCATAATGATTGTTGACTGACTCTGAGTAGGCCGAAACTCTCTGTCAGTAGATTTATACTATGAACTCTTCCCTCCAGTCCCTCTCTGAGTAAACTAACCCTGAGTATTCTATCTTTTTCTCTGATCTCTTTCTATTCTTTCTTCTTAATACTTGGTCTCAATATGAATTGCCTTATCAATCAGTTTTGTCAAAGAAGAAAACTTTACAAGTACTAAAGCACCATGAAGTGAGGCATACAACCCACACTGAAACCTATCAATCAAATCAGCCTCAGTAAGAGTAATATTCATAGTATATTTACTCAGTCTCATAAACTCCTCAGCATACTCAGCCACACTCAAGTTCCACTGTCTCAGCTGCTCAAACTGAACCAACATCCTACTATTCACCCCATCAATCAGAAACTCATCCATTAACCTACGTCTAAACTGATCCCAGGTTGGCAGTATATCACTGTATAATTGTTCCTCTATATGCCTAGAAAACTATCTCTAAGTATGATCCTGCAGTAATAGACCTACCAACTTTATTGCTCTAGCATCTAAACAAGGGAGTCATCTCACCACTTTTTTCACTTTCTCTAAAAATTTACTAGGGTCTTCACCCGACTTTCCTCTGAACTCTGGCAATTCCAATTTCAGAAAAATAAACATTGTAACACCTCCCTCCTCAATAATTCGTCATCCCTCCTGAGGACCAACAGGCTCAACTAGTGCAATCACTGGAGGAATAGGTGAGGGTACTGCCACTAGTGGTGGAATAGGTGTTAGGTGTGCTTTTTGTATTTCTTTTCTTAACACTTCATAATCTCTTCTAATCACTGCATTTTCTTTTCTCAATTCTTGTATTTCCCTCAACAACATTTCTGTATTGGCCTGTTCCACATTCTCAGCAAGTTCCTCTTCTTCAACCCTTCCTCTAACTCTGAGAGGCTCAACTAACTTTTTCCCCTCTATCGGTATATCAACAACTACCTCATCATCCACTCTCTTGTTAAGACGAGGACGACCCTACCTAAAAAGTACCTGAATTGTTCTTCTACTTCTCGGTCTTCCTCTATGAGGCGACATCCTCTACAACAAACAAAATTGATATTAATTAACGAAATGCAGATAAACACATAATTAACAGAGGACAACAATTGACGATATAGGAATCCTAATGCTCCATGGTAATCCTATTTATTTAAATCATTTATTCTTATTTAGGTATAATTATTTATTATGTCTTTCATTGCTCTGATACCACCTTTGTCACATTCCCACTTCTGGAATGTGATAGTCCTAGGGCATAAGGAAGCATAAGACTATCTGCAACCCGTAGAACTCATATTACCATAATTTACAAAAAATTTGCCAGAGTCTCCTTTATATTTTTTACCCTATTTCCGATCTAAAATCGAGGCCTTCAAAATTACCCAGCATGCAAGAAAATTACACTCCCAATAATTTCTCCTTATACTCTCAACTCCACCATTTCAATATCATCCAATACTTCAATAAAAATATCAGAATCATAAATATCATTCATTTTGTATTTCAGATAATATCAATTATATATATTTTACATTCTTTATTTAATAGTAGTAATATCAGTATTTTTATTATACAATAACATTACTATAAGTATCCAAAAATCTCATGGAGCACTAAAATAAAAAAGGACCATTGATGAGCTCTTTACATAGATAAAGGAGGTTCCCAACTGAAGAAGAAAAGTCAGAACCGCAACTATCTATCTCACCCTTGAAAAACAGTAATAACCACATGGTGAAAAATAATTCTCAGTGAGATACATATATATTACCTTACTTGTGAGGCTAGGTAGGCTCATAAGGAAGGTCAATTTTATAATAGATAATCAATAAAATCAGAAGCAAATAAAATTAGAATTCATCATAGCCATTGTAGTAAACAATGGATGGGTATATCAAAAATATTATGGTTATAAGAGCAATAAATAAAATAAATTATCCAAACATAACATGTCAAAAGATACATTATAAGAAATATAGCAAATAATCAGCTAAGATTCAGTATACAGGAAAGTATAGCAAATGATCATATAAGGTTCAGTATACAAAGGTTCAGTTCAGAGCAATGACATATAAGCAAAATTCAGTAATAAATGGGCAGAGGCTACAGACTGGTAGCATGCCAATTAGTATAGTCATTCAATTGATTAGACCACATGGCTAGGACCTTACCCCTTCCTAGCTAGGGTCAGTATAAAACATTATGCACAATGCCCGATGTATATATAAGTCCACTCCATCGGGTGAGTAGTTCTGTCATTGATAATCAGTAGGGGTTCAAATAACAATGTCAACAAATTCAAATATCAAGAAGTAATATATAACAAAAATGGTTAATCAATTAAATTATCAATCAAGGTAATAGAACAAGTTAAAACTTGTGAAGGAAAGCTCGGTTACAAGTTAGAGTTTATATTCCAATGGCTATAATTTTTTCAATTATGTAATTCAAGGTATTTCAATGAGTTAGCAACTTCAACAATACTTAAAGGTCTTAAGAATGAAATTAATGGATATTTAGAAATAATAAAAATAAATAAATTTGTAATGTAGGTTTGTTCAATCAAAGATTTAAAGTTTGGAATTTCAATTAAATCATTTAGGCACAATTCAAGCAAAGAATTATATATATACTTACCTTTAAATCAAAATTCCAAAAAGTCTTCCTTTCTTCCCTTAGCCTAAACAAAAAGGATTATCCAAGGTTTCATTCTCTCTGTCATTTTCCTTGTTAGCTACAAAATTAATTAACATGGGTTTAATACTTAATCAACTTGAAAGTATCAAATTAAACTCCTAATTTTATCCTATAATGTACCCTGGCAGACCCACTTGATTCATTTCTCTAGCTACATATATCAAATTATCCCAATTCTTTTTCCTAATCAAACTAGACATATGTGGTTATAATATATCCAAAGAACATATTTTTCTAAATACTACTCAATTTATAGTGGAATTTCTAAACTTGTCCTACATCCTGCATTTTGTTCTGCAAATTTTATCCAGACAGTGACTACTTTTTTATTTGCAACTTAGTGTGTAAGTATCTAAATACTATTTTATTTTTACAAAAATTTAGCTAAGACATAAGAAATATTTTTTATGTTTTGAGTTTTTTCTGAATCTTACCTTAAGGTCTTCAAAATTACAGAATTCAGTAGAGTTTCTCAGTGAAAATCCTAACTTGAGCCAGTCTTATTCAGTATCATATATCTCTAAACACATTCTGAATTTAACAAAACTTACTTCTAGACATATAATCTAGACATACATATCTACAATCTTTATGTTTTCTATTTTATCAAATTCTACCCCTAATCCTATAAAAATTAAGACATAATATTCTATTCTATACTCTTCAAGTTTAGTTCTTTTACTCTAACCTAACATTTTATATTTCACAATTTATTTACTAAATTAATCTACTCATTTCCATTAATTAATCTACTAATTTTAGATTATATAATTATAATTCATGCTCTATTTAATTAATTAAAATTAAAAAAATTATTTGAATAAATTTTGAATTTTTGTACCTTTTATGAAACTTAAAGAACTTCTTCAATTCTAATTGTTTTCCTTCACTCCTATAACTTCAGTCACCAAAGCGAGTTTACCAAATGAAGAGAATAGCTTTTTCTAAGTTTAATCTAAAGAAATTTGGAGAGAAAGATGAAGGGGAAAGAAAGAAAGGGAGAGGGAGGGGGGAGGAAGTTTATCACAATTTTTTTTTTCTTTTCTTTTTATAGAATTTTAATTAATTTTATAGCCACTAATAATTTTAATAATTATTTTTTAGCATAAATTGTTAGTCTCTTTAGTAACCAACAGGGGGGAGGGGATGAATTGGTTGTCTTATAAAATAAGGACCAATTAAACATATGTTGAAGGAAGAGAAGAAGAAAATCAACACAAAGATTTATAGTGGTTCGGCCAAAACGAGCCTACGTCCACTTCTCAATATCACACTTGAGTATTTCACTATCTTTGATCCTTTTACAGGTTTAAAATCAAACCTAAGTGTTTTGGTTCACACTTTAACCTTTTACAATGTGTTTTTCACAAACTAGGCTCACACACAACCCAAAAGATTAACAAGAGATCAGAAGAAAGAATTCCCTTTTCTACCACACTCTCTTGTAAACAATGATCTTCAACAACCTTGGAGATTTACAATAAATGCAAGTATATACTGATTTTTGCACAATAAATATGAATGTGTTAGTCCCTTTGGCAACTAAGAGGGGGGGTAAATTGGTTGTTTGCGGAATTAACAATAAATTAAAAATTTAATTGAAGGAAAGAAAGGGAAGAAGAAAGAACACAAGGATTTATAGTAGTTTGACAACCTTACCTACATCCACTTCTCAAGATCACACTTGAGAATTCCCTTAATCGATCCTTTTACGGGTGCAAGATCAAACTTAAGTGTTTTCACGAAATTACACTCAAACCATTACAAGTGTTTTCAAGGCTCACACTAAAATCTTTATAAGTGTTTTCTATGGCTCACACTCAAACCCAATAGAATTACAAAAGAAGAAGAGAAAGAATCTCCCTAGAGTTCACCCAACTCTCAAATAATCAATGAGTCTTAATGAACTCAAGGATTTTACAATTTAAAACTCACAAATTAATGCTTTACAAATATAATCTCTCTAAGCCATATACAAGAATGATTTTAATGCAAAATCTTAATTCAATGATTTTAATTGTTGTTCTCTTATTTTCTAACCTTCTTAAGCTTCAAAACAACTTGTATTTATAGCCTAACATCAAATATGACCATTAGGATCCAAAATATAACTGTTAGAACAATTTCTAACGGATAGTTTTTGTGTCAGAATTGAGGCAATTGCGGCCGCTACGCCTGAGTCGTGCAAGCGACAAAAACGAGATTTTGCTACTAGACCATTTTGAAGAAACGTCGCGCCCGCGACTTCTGGTGTCGCACCCGTGACTTTTTTTCTTCATATCTCAAGTTATATAACTACAAATCATGTACCGGTTTTTGTTAGAAACAAACATAACTCCAAAATAATCCATTTTCATGTCCTAAAAAAATCATAATATTTTATTGCTCAAATAAGAAAGACAGTTTGAGCATGTTTCACTAATTCTTCAATTTATCCTTCTATAGAGATCGAAATCACTTGATTCTTTTTCCATATGAAACTAGACATCTAGACATTCAATCAAAAATTCCATACTCAAATTCTTCTTCTATAATTCCCAGCAACATTTTCAAGTTGCACTATCTATTCTGTCCTAGTCTGCCAGCTTGAGCATAATTCCTTCAAAAATTCATATCTTCATTTTCCAATGTCTAATGCTCAATCTAATTTTTGTTCCTAAAATTAGACATCCATATATTTCTATCCATATATGGTTTATCCAATAATTTCTCCCAATTTAAACAGAATTTGGCATCACTCCAAACTATGTGTAAATCTGTCAGTTTTTCAGAGTCATGCCTTCAATTTCCTCGAGTTGTGCCTGTGACTTTAATGCGTCGCGCCCACTATCAAAGAGATACTATTCATCTAAGGCTACTAAATGATTTTATAAATTCTCATTTTAATTTCGTGCCCGTGACTTCACCTAGTCGCACCCGCGACTTCTTTATGTCGCGCCCGCTACTGGAGAGACACTGTTCATCTTGAAGCTATTGGATGATTTTAGAATTTCTCAAATTAATTTCGCGCCTGTGAATGGAAACTGTCACTCCCGCGACCGGAAGCTTTTCAAGTCTACGACTGACTTTGTCGCACCTATGATCAACCTTGATCCTAGAGTCGCACCCACAACTATAAATGGTCAAGCCCGCAACACACCGAAATTCAACAATCTTGAATTGTCTTCTTGCACTTCTTCAAGTATGCTCCCTCTCAGCATGTCCACTCAATGACTTCTCTTTAAATGTCATTCAAGTCCTTTTGAATGTGTTAACCTATAATTGAGCAATAGTCATGATTTCTCATGCCTTAACCATCTCAAACAAAATGTTAGCTCAAATAACACATTTATATTATTTTGTTATCATTAAAATCAACATCAAGCCCAAGAGGGCTAACAATCTCCCCCTTTTTAATGATAACAAAACCATGCATATAAGTGTTCAAATAAATAATCTAAATAGCTTAACCATTTAAAAATTCCTATTAAATATGAACACTTGTATATGCACACTTCTCCCCCTTTTTTATATCATTAAAAAGGTTAAGTGCTCTCCCTTTAAAAAATAATTTATACCAATTGAAGTACTATAAGGATACCAATGAAATCATACAAATGATACCAATTGAAATTATAAAACTTTCTCCCCCTTAATCAATCAAATAAAATTCAAGGGATCATCAAAGCAAAAATTATCAAAAAATTTGAAAATTTTCTAAAAACATTTTCTCCCCCTTACACATTGAATGAATGCAACAAACAGATTCAAGCATGATACTAAATTAAACATTCAAACATATTCAAATATGCAATTCAATCAATTTCAAAGCATATTTATTATTTGAATTGCAAAGGAGGTTGGAGGTATACTTATCTTTATCAAGCTCTTCTCCATTGAGGCTTGCTACCTTTGCTCCATTGGTAGTGCCTTCTCTCATATGAGCTTCTCCAATTATTGAAAGCTTCATATCCCTTGGTGCATGGCCTATGTGACCTTCCATTTCCATATGCTCTATAAGCATTAGCTTTGTTTGCACCATATCTTCTATATGAGGGAAGATAGACCCTCTTTGCTCTTTCATTCTTCCTCACAAATTTCTGCATATAAGAAGTGGAAGAATATATTTTTGGTACCTATTTTCTTTTGGGTCCTTGGGGGTTAGCAAAAGAAGCATTCACAATATCCTAGATGCATTTTTCTAACATGGCATCTATGATATTTGTGGCCAAATTTACCACAATAAAAGCATTGCACATTATGATTAGAATGGGGTATAGTGCATGCAAATAAGGGTCATTGTTTACCCTTTGCCTTGGTTATAACATTCATAGGTCTAATGACCATAAGAGGAGGCACACAAGGCAATTGTAATGTAGAGCAACATGCATTGGTCTTAAATGTGGATGGTGCAATACTTTGAGATTCAAAAATCTCATATAACTTGTCATTGCCATTGCAAGACAAAACTAAAGACTCATCATGAGCATTAATTTTAGCCTTTAAGGCTTCATTCTCAATTTTAATTTCATTGTGCTCATGAGTCTTTTGAGTGATAGTCTTTTCCAATTCAATTTTGAAGGCATTTAAATTAACATTTTCATTTTTAAGACTATCACATTCATCCATAATTTTATTATGCATGGCTTTCAAAATATCATACTTGTCATGTAATTTTTGATATTTAGAAAATAAAGATTCTAACAATTGCATGGCATCATTATCATTAATATTAAAGGAGTTAGAAAAATTTACCTCATTTGAAGGTGCATCCTCCTCAAATGCCATGAAGCAAAGATTAGCATATTCATCATCCTCGTCCGATTCACTTGAGTCATCCCAAGTGACCGCCAAAGCCTTTTTCTTGAAGTTCTTCTTGTTCTTTAGCTTTGGGCAATCGGGTACAATGTGACCATGCTTGCCACATTTGAAGCACTTCACTTGATTGCTTTTTTACTTGACTTCCTTCTCACATGGCTTCTTGTTTTTAAGGATTAAGTTCCTTATCTTCAATGTAAGAATAGCCATGTCATCATCCTCATCCTCTTCCTTATCCTCTTCATCTTCACTTTCACTTGAGGATACTTCTTTTGAAGCAATGAAGACCAACCTCTTCTTTTCTTTATGCTTTCCTTGAGATAAAGTAATCTCATGAGTGAGTAACTTACCCATTAAAATATCAGTTGGAAGGATGCTCAAATTATTTATCTCTTCAATAGAAGCTATCCTTGCTTCCCAATCCTTCTTGGGGAGTACTTTAAGAATCTTGCCATTGATGTCTTCTAAGGAGTATACCTTCCCAAGCTTCCTCATCCCGTTCACAATCACCATGAGGCGATTATACATTTCTGAAACCTTCTCATTTGGCTCCATTTTGAACAATTCATATTTATGAGTAAGAAGTTGAATTTTCTTACCATTGACTTGGTTGGTGCCTTCATGAGTGGTCTCAAGAGTGTCCCATATTTTCTTGGCCGAAATGTAATGAGAGATTTTGTCATACTCTTCTCTACTCAATGCACAATAGAGAGTGTGCATTGCTTTTTGGTTTCTCCCATTTGCCTTCTTCTCCTTTTTTGTCCATTCACTCTTGAGCTTCTTCACCTTTATGCCATCAATGATTTTAGTAGGAATGACATGTCCTTCTTTAACCACATCCCATAAATCAATACAGTCACTATCCATGAAAATTTCCATTTGATTCTTCCAATATGGATAATCGGTGCCATCAAAATAGGATGGTCTCACGGTTGAACTTCCTTCAACAAAACTTGCTCTTTGGCTTGCCATTTGATCTTTGTTCCAAAATGATTAAATCTTTAAAAATTGTGGAAACAAAGCTTTGATACCAATTGTTAGATCCTTTTGGAAACCAAGAGGGAGGATAAATTGGTTGATTGCAGAATTAACAATAAATTAAAATTTTAATAGAAGGAAAGAAAGGAAAAAAGAAAGAACACAATGATTTATAGTGGTTTGACAACCTTGCCTACATCCACTCCTCAAGATCATATTTGATAGTTCTCTTAACCGATCCTTTTATGGGTGCAAGATCAAACTCAAATATTTAAGCTAATACTCAAACCTTACAAGTATTTTATAAAGGCTCACACTCAACTTATACAAGTATTTTCCTATTTGGCTCACACTCAAACCCTTGAAGAAATACAAAAGAATAAGAAAAAGAATTTTCCTAAAATTTACCCAACTCTCAAATAATCAATAAGTCTTAATGAACTTAAGGATTTTATAATTTAAAACTCACAAATTGATGTTTTACAAATATAAGCTCTCTAAGCCATATACAAGAATGATTTTAATGTAAAATCTTAATTCAATGATTTCAATTGTTGTTCTATTATTTTCTAACCTTTTTAAGTTTCAAAACAACTTGTATTTATAGCCCATCATCAAATATGACAGTTAGGATACAAAATATAGCTGTTAGAATATTTTTCAAATGCTATTTTTTGTTTCAAAATCGCAGCAATCATGCCCACGATTTCCTGAGTCACGCCCGCGACTTAGGTGACTTTTGCTATTGGACCTTTTTGAAGAAATGTCGTGCCCGTGACTCCTAGTGTCTTACCTGTGAATTTTTTTTCTTCATATCTCAAGTTATAAAAGTCCAAATCATATAACTTTTTTTTTTTTCAAAACTTTGAGATGTTTACTACAATTTTGTAGTTTATCACAACTCCAAAATTGTCCATCTTGATATCTTAAAAAAATCATAACATTTTATTATCTAATCTATAAGACAATTTGAACATGCTTCACTAATTCTTCAATTTATCCTTCTATAGAACTCGGAATCACTTGATTATTTTTTCATATTAAAGTAGACATCCATACTACAATTATGTATAATGGCATGCTCAAATTTTCTTCTATAATTCTCAGCAATATTTTCAAGTTGTCTCATCTTTTTTGTCCTAGTATGTCAGTTTGAGCATAATTCATTCAAAAATTCATATCTTTATTTTTCATTATCCAATGCTCAATCCATTTTTTGTTCCTAAAACTAGACATCCATAGTTTTCCATCCATATATGGCTTGACCTATTACCTTCTCTCTATTTATACATAATTTGGCATCAATTTAGACTTTTTACATGTCTACCAGTAGTAGCTATGGCTGCGAATTCTTTGGGTCACGCCCGCGACTTCATCCTCTATTTTGGTCTGAGGCTACTGGAAATTTTGGAGATAATGACTTCCTAGTGTCGCGTTTGTGACTTCACATGTAGCGGTTGTGACTACTTAAATTTTTGCAACTTCAATTTTACAGATAGTGCACTTCTTCATTTATTCTCCCTCTTAGCATAAGCACTTTTTAAACTTCTTTAAATGTGTTAATCCTGTAGTTTGAACATTGGTCATAATTTTTTATGCCTCAATTCACTCAAACAAATTGTTAGCATAAATAATACATTTATATTATTTTATTACCATCAAAATCAACATCAAGCCCAAGAAGACTAACAAATACCATAGTAGACTTAAAATTAGAACATAACTAAGCCAAATATCATTGGAAAAAAGACAGAGAAAGCTATATTAATTGAAGATAATGCATCAATCAGAATTAAAATGCGGTCTAAACTCCCAGGCATGAAGAGGAAAACAAAGCTAGTCTAGAATGATACATAAAACATCCAAAACTGATAGCAAGATGTCTGACCAGTATCAAACAAAAACTGAGAAAGAAACTTCAAAAGCCAATAATAGCTGATAGAAAGAGTCCTAGAAATAGCTTTTGATAAAGGATAACCTTCTTCTAAACCCCTCTTATGGATATGGATCATATAACTTCTAATTTTGATGAAATGTAATACCCCAAAATACCAAAACAAAGGATCATAGTGAAATCAGTTGCCCCAGCAATCCTAGAATAAGAAAAGAAATTAGTTTTTTGGAGTATTATTATGAGCCAGCACCTCCCAATTTCTAGCATTTGAATTTTCTAAATCCACAAGACTATTAACTATCAAAGATTCATTTCCATCAAATGAGAGACCTGCTTGTTTCCCAATAGCCCAAGTCTTTCTCTCTTTAACAAGTAATTAAATCATTATATGTCTCTGTAGCTGACTTATGATTGTTGTCATTTACCATTCTGTTCATATTAAAGATGTCCCCATTTGAGATAGAATATCCATCAACATCGGTAATAGACTTAGAACTATTGCAAAAACAATTGTCGGATATGACAATGTCAGCTGAATGAAGTTTACTTTTCCTTTACAATTTTTATTTTTGCCTCTTTTAAGTTTAGGAGGAAGGAGGGTTAGATAAGATAGAAGGACACAAATGCTTCTAATCTTTTTCTTTCTTTTGCTACCTTTACTTGGTAGCCTATCACCCCTAAATTTATCATCTGTAGTCTTGGAAAGGGATAACCGTCAAAGAGTTGTTACCATGATCTGAAGATTCTAGAAAAGTTGAAGAATAGGGCACCTCATTTGATTTAAAAGTAGATGAACTATTTGACTGTGAAGAGTTGAGAGAAGACTCGAGACAATCAATATAATTAGATTGAAAATGAGGCCTATGAGAAATAAAACTAGATGGGGGCTTAGGACAATTAGGGATTTAATTAGAAGATGGAAGGAAAACAAAGATAGTTAGGTCAGGTGAGGCAATACAATTGGCATTATTGGGACCAGAAGAATCAATAGGATCGATAAGGGTGTGTTGGAAAGGTCATGAGTCAGAGCATGGGTCTAATAAGATAGGGATTCAAGGTTAGGAAAATGGAAATCTTGAGATGGGGAAATAGGAGAATTCAACCTAGACAAATGAAAAGAAAGTTCAGGATTTAATACTGTTTGAGGAACAATATCCAGAGACTTCTTAGGAGAGGAAACATCACCAACTAGGCTAATCTCGAGAGAAGTAGGAGTTCTAGTTTATGCATCAAAAGAATCATTAGCATGATGATTATGGGAGTTGGAAAACTATCTTATTCTACTCCTTCCTTTGCAGAAGATGTTGAGGATGGATTAAATTTTTGAAAGGGTACTCTAATACCTTCATTGAAGTTAAACATGGTAAAATTTATTATTGATTCTTCATACAATTGGATATCAAAAAAGGAATAATTAATCTTGACTTTTGCAGAAGTGGAAATAAGGAAATGAGAAGTAGCAAACCTTTAGGCCTTAATGGTAGGTTAATCTAAAGAGATGAAGGTTCCAAATAAGCTACTAATCAATAAAAAGAAAAAGGAAGACCAAACATGAAAGGGACACCCTCACAGTAAACCCAAGCAAAATGATTAGTACCGAAATCGGTTGCATCCCATGCTTTCAACCATTCGAACCAATTCCCTGAAAACTCAACACCTCCATCGAGAGTGGAATTCATATAGCGATTGTGTTAAAAGTTAATAAAACTAATCTTCCACTCATAGGTCTGCACTTGAAGTGGATAGAAAACTTTGATAAAAGTTGGCTTTGAATATGAGGTACACAAGGATCGAGAACAAACCCAATGAAACTTTTAGATATCCAAGGGAAATCATTTAGGTCATTCTCAAAATGAATTCTTGTGAAATTAGAATTAATGTCTGATGGTTTCTTAATGAATAATGATTTAAAAACATCTTTGTAATCTCTACTGTCCACAAAACCAATTGTAAATGCTTTATTTTTATGTGAGATGGGAAGAGGGTCAAGCTCAAGAGATTTAAAATTCTGGGAAATATGTGGGTTAGGCTTAGGAGTGGGTGAAGTATTATTGGGAGAGGAAATTAGGTTAGGTCGAGAGCTGTAACGAGCAACATAGACCTTGATCTACTGAGCACCAACCTAAGTGCCATGAAATTTTGATATCAGATCACTGATATTGTCAATACTAGTAATATTCACAAAATCAAATCTACGACCAAGTTTCTCATTCCGTCTTGTTATGAAAGCTCTTTGAACCTTGCCAAATCAACTAAACATCTTTCGAAGTACATAAACTGGCCAATCGTTTGGAAGATTATCTATATAGAGGTTATGGATGATCTCTGAGGCTTTGGGTAAGGGTAAGGTTGAAGATAAAAGAGGGGCGAAAGCTTACATAGATGGTTTTTTATTAATAAGTACAATTAGCTTATATTGAAACCAAGTAAGGTCATACCCCTGCTTACCTAAATCCTTCAAAGGACAGGATTCCATAGTAGCTTTAAGCCTATCAAGAAGCCAACGAGGATGGATATGACAAACTCTTTTTTCAGAAATAGACAGCATATCATTAAAATCGCCAATACAACACCAAGGCAAAGAAGACTTACAAATAATGTATCGAAGTAAAGCCCAAGATTTTCTAAGTCTTGATCTTTCCAGCATTCCATAGAACTCTGTTAGCCTTTATAATACCAAATTATCCAACCGAGCTTCAGTATCAATATAATTATAAGAAAAGCTAATCAACTTAGCATAGTTCTTAGTCTTCCATAACAATGTTAGGCACCCACTATGGCCTCTAAATCCACCATAAAACTACCTTTATAACTCAATTGGGCCTTTATAATATCAATCACATCCCTATGACACAAAGTTCCTATAAGAAGAATAAAATGAGGCCTTCTATTTTGGACAATGAACTTTAGAACTTGAATTGTTGTGGATTGCCTAGCCCACATCAATTCCAACTTAAGGTACTCCCCATTAAGCCTGGAAACAAAGGCCCACCAATAAATCATTTTTTGAAATTGAGGCATCATTCTAGGCAACAACCATCACATGTTAATCTACCATGCATCTTCTGACTCCTCTCTTAGTGTCCAAGACCACGATACCCTCGCACTTGCCATCCACACTACCATTTAAATTTCTCGCTTCTAATGATGAGCTGGAACGATCAATCATCATCATGTGATCTCGTAAATTACTCTTGCTAAGAAGCTTGCCATCTTTTCCTTCCTTAATCAACTCCATCAGTTAAGCCAACAATATCCTTCCCTTATTTTTATTTTTATTTTTATTTTTTTTTTATAAAAAGTGAATCTTTCATTTATAAAAAAGAATGATACATCTCGAAAAAAATACAATCAAGATAAATATAAAATAAGTTTTACCCCTAAGTTTTATCGACCAATTTATCAGAATAATAATATTCAGTTTAGCAGTTGTAATTGACACATCGGCGAAAACACCCTTCATTCGAAATTGATATTAAATCATTTGATGAGTACCCGATCTACTGAAAATGAAATAAAATCTCATTTCCATATAGGAGATACAAATAAACATCCATAAAAAATGACAATTCAATTTTCACACATGAAAGATGCATAAATAAAATAAAATAAATAAAAATAAAAATAAATAAATCTAAAACTAACATCAAAATCTTATTCAAAATAATAACGAATAATCTAAAACAAAATAGATATTGTACTGTTTTTAGGTAATCAACATCAAATAAGAAAAAAGAGATGATAAAATTAGAGAGGGAGAATAACAGATTTGGCAAAGACAAAAATGATAGTGGAAAAGAAAAAGGACAAGAGACGGTAAACAAAGAGGAAGAGAGATGTAAGAGGATGGAGGCCGCGTTTAAGACAAAAGGCTACAACTTATCCATAACATTAAAAAATATTTTTCGGGATAATTACTATAAAGTCCCTGTATTTTACCATATTATATTAAAAAGTCCTTATGTTTTCAAAATTATACTATAAAGTCCTTGTATTTTGGTTCCGTTACAATATGAGGTCCTTCCATCAAATCCACCCGTTACAATATGTTCAAAGACGTCACTACCCTTACTTATATACAAAATCTGAAGAGTGAAAATCAGTTCAACGATCTGTCCCTCTCATCTTCTTCGCTCTCAACTGCTTCCCATTGTTCCAATACCAAATTATAACTTCTGGAATTTAAAATCTTCAAGAACAGAAATTTTTTTGATAAAAATCTTCAAAGAAACCATTATTTTCGAGAAGAAGTTACGTTACCCATTATTTTTCGTCTGCCCATTCTGTATTTTTGAAGAGAACACTGGTTAGAGATAGCAAATGAGGTATGTGTTTAATTGTGCATTGTTGATTTAATCTTTTTGTATGTTGAAGGACGAGTTGATGATTTGGGTTTTGAATTGTTATCCAAAAATGGGTGGGTTTGCATGGGGTTGCAGAAAATGAGGTAAAAAATTACTATTTTTTTT
>CANXYC010220317.1:0-12524 GCA_948193065.1 Aleurites moluccanus | reverse complement strand
CTTTGTGATCCTTGTAAGGGTTGTCCAAAGAACTTAATGAGTTTATGTTAATGTCTTAAGATCACGAGAGTAGACTTAAGTTTAGTATAAATATTTGTAATTCGCCTTGAGAGAGGGTTTAACATAATTTTGGGAAACCTGGTCATTAATCCTAAATAATTGAATCTAATTAAGGAGAACGTTAAGATTGGATAATTGTCTATTAATGAAATCTTAACCCTGGTTTTTATAAATCATATTTTCTCTTTCAAATTTATTCTCTTACTTTTATTTTAACTTGTTTATGAAAATTCACCCAACTTTATTATTTTTTCAAATAATAAGAAACATTAGGAGTGATTCGTTGATATTTCCTACCTCGTGGGAACGATACTTACTTATCATTATTACTTGTCACGCGACCTATATACTTGCAGTATCGCAAAGTCGCAACACCAAGCAAATCAAAGATGGAAATTAAGAAATCAAAGGTTGGATTTAAGTTTTCTTTGATTTAACTTAAGAAATTTGAAGGAAAATTTGGTGAAGGATTGGCTAGGTGGTTCGGCTACAGTGAAGAAGAAGAACAAGAAGAAGAAGAAGAAGGAGAAAATTGTCTAAGTGTTGCTTATATACTAAGTTAGAAATGGCAAATTATACTTAAGTCCTTAAACAATCAAGTAATCATAATTTGGCTCCAACTTTTTTTGTAATTTATTTTGACAATTCTGTTGAGATTTAGATTTCAAAGTGGAGATTCAAATATCTTATTTTTATTTATACTTTGTTATAAAAATAGTTTCAGAGCCGTTCTGAAACTCAGACAGTCCAATTTCTACTATATACCTAAAGTTTCATTTATTTACAGTTTTTCCATCACTTATTTTTTCAGTGTTCCTAAATATTTTTCACCTCTTTCTTTTCACCATAATTACACATGTATTTATATAATTCTTTACTCCCTGGTCTGAAATAAAAATTCATCTGTCGACTTGGCTGTTATTTTCTCAGTAGTGCTATTGACATCGACGTTTTCCGGGACAGTATCTCATTTGCATTCTAACTATATCTCTAAAATTAGTTTTAGTCATTTTGATGATTCGAACCTAAAAACTGAGAATAATAACATGCATCTATGGTAGGCTTTTCTAGGGTATTACATCATATGTGTCCTAAGCATTTTTCACACCTATTACCCCTCCAGCTGCATTATCAACTATATATTGACTTTGTTGAGTCAATCCATTTTAGAAAAATTGGTTGAGAAGCTAGAGTGGGTAGGTGTGATGTGGACATTGAATCAAAAGAACCTTGAATATCTCCAAAGCCTCATGAAAAGGTTCACCCTCCATTTGAGTGAAGGTAACTATTTTAGTTCTAAGCTCAGAAGTCTTTTGTGTGTGAGTAGTAGTTTTCTATGAACTTAATGTATACTTCCTCCTATGAAGTTAGTGAATTAGAGGCCACTGTCATTAGCCATGCCTTAGCTTTGCCCTTCAAGGTGTATGAGAAATACCTTATTCTTAGTTGATCTTTATTTAAATCTTATCGTAGAAAGGTCTAGATGGTGGTGTAGAAGTTTGTAATGAAGTTCAAAGGGTCTTCATTAGGCACACCATAAAAGGATGGCAACATATTATAGTGTATGTTATTCAATTCATAATTTCTTGTTGCATCCCCTAGTCTAAGACACTAATGGTTGTGCCAATGATTGGCCTCTTGTATTCCTTTATCATAGGAGATCTTCCATTTCTTCTTCTTCGCAGAATTCCTCCTTTTCTTGATGATTATTTTTAATCTCTTCCAAGATGCCTACACAAACCACCTCTAAATCAATTTGTGTTTCTTGTCCAAAGTGTAGGTGTTGAGCCTCAACACACAATTATTGAAGGTCGACTAGTAAAGCCTCTTAGATTTTCTTGATTATGTGCATGTTATCTACAAAGAGGGGCTAACTCTCTTCCTTTTGAACTCCTACCTTGCATAAATTACGCAAAACTAAGAAATGTGAAGAACAATAACAAACATTTTTTTTTTTTAATTTTTCTTTATAACTAAAATAAGAATGGCAAATTAAACAAAGAAAAAACAATTAAAGAATAGAAAATAAAGGCAATTGAAAGAAAAATAAAAACAAGGTAACAACAAACAAAGAATAAAAAATAAAAGCAAAGACACAGAAAACTCAATTACAACTAGACTAGTATGTTTATAGCCATCTCCGGCAACATCGCCAAAAACTTGTTCATCCCTAATAAGGCTACAACTTTCTCATAAGTATATGAAGTGTATATAATTAGTGGAGTAACAACCAAGGTCGTTTTTACTCAAAGAAAAGCTAGTTGGCATGTGTGCAATTGGTACTTGTCACACTAAAAATAAAATCCAAACTCTAAATCTATGATTGGATTTGAATAAAATGAATTAAAATGAAAACAAGTAAACTTTGAATGAAAAACAATAAACAATAAATGAAAAGAAAAAAAAGATTTAAAATATCAAATAATAAGGGCTCTAAGGAGCATAAATTTCCCCAATTCAAGAAATCATATCAAATTAATATCTACCAACTTTAGAATTCTAGGTAAAAAAACAAAGAATTAAACATTCTATAACATCCCTTTTTGAATTCAGTTAATAAAATAATTAAATCCTAATTCAATTTATTTCTAAGAAGCTAATATATTTCTGATTCATAGCTCCTTATTATTGTTAATCTTTTTCTAGTACTAACCTTTGTTTCTCAATCCTTTAGCTAGTACATGCATAAAAGTGGTAGCTAAACACTTAAATGAAAATTAAGTTTATATTAATAATTAATTTAAATTCTAGGTTTTCTAAATATTAACCTAACATGGATTACTCAAATGGTTCCATTTAATTCTATAGAATTAAAGACTTAGTTCACTTGAAAATAACAAATATATTTAAAGCACTCATGTAATCTATTTGAATAATGATTTTATAAAATAATAATAAAAAAATGAATAGAATGAAGGAAAATAAATCTTATTGATTTGAAGACTCCTTCCAAAATAAAGCCCAATTTATGTAACTCCACTTCAATTTTAATATGAATACAAATCTTGAAGACTTAATTGAAAGAACTATTGATGGACTCTAATATAATTTTGTGTAACTAATTGAAATTAAAAAAGAAATGATTTTTGTATCTAATCTATCTACTGGTGCTCTTCCCAATTGTCTCTGAAGCTTACATTCTTCCTCTTTTTAAAAGGGTTTGATGAAAATATCCTCGCCAAATACCCTTGATTCTGAAATTAAAATAGTTGGGTATTTCAAATCTCCAACTCAACACGTCCATGTCAAAATGACATGGTCGTGTCACACCTAGAATATCTTGAAAGCTCAATTTCAGACAGATCAACACGCCCATGTCAAAATGACATGGACATGTTGACCATAGATCAACACAGCCAAGCTTGTTGGATATGCCCATGTTGTTTGGGAGTTTCAGGCTCTGTAAATTTTCATTTCTCCTTTTTAATTCAACACACATGCTGATTTGACATTGGTTTATTGATCCTTCTTACTCCAAATGGCTTCAATATGCCTGTATTAATTTCCAACATGGTTTGGGTTGCTCAAATTCATCAAAAAACGCATGTTAAAAAGATCAAAGCACAAAACTTCTACAATTTCTTTGTTAGACACAATTTATTACCAAGTTAACAAAAATAATCTAAAATCTAAACAAAACTTAATTAAAACATCTAAAAACATAATATTGTTGAGGACAATAATGGGTTGAACATACTCTTGTTGAATATTAAAGTATTTACTTTTTAATGTAATTGAATTTGATTTTTTAGTTTATAACTTAGTCTATTAGCTATGACAACTTAATTGTATTGAATTTTTAATGAAATGTAATGAATTATTGTTTTTATAGGAAATGGTGAAGAAAGGAAAGGTAGTGGAGCAAAGGCAACAATTATATTTTTTTCTCATTGCACAAGTTAATTTATTTTATTTAAATTGCAGGTGTGTGGGAAGTGGCAGGTAGGCAATAAGCAAGAAAAGGACTGTTATTTAAGGTAAGTTCTATCATTCTGACTTATGAGGATATTTGCTTCATTGCATTTGTTTCTTTGATTATGAGCATAATATGTTTTCTTTATTTACTTGATAGGTTGTTGCTGCCTGTTGTTGCACATTGCC
This sequence comes from Aleurites moluccanus, assembly GCA_948193065.1. Lineage (NCBI taxonomy): Eukaryota > Viridiplantae > Streptophyta > Magnoliopsida > Malpighiales > Euphorbiaceae > Aleurites > Aleurites moluccanus. The sequence continues at coordinate 8,363 of CANXYC010220317.1, read as the reverse complement.
CACTGTACCTGCTTGCACATTGCCTACTGTCTGCTTGCCAATTGTCTGCTTACCCTACAACTTATGCTTGATGCTTGCCTATTGCCTGCCTGTGCCTGTGCCTGTCCACAGCCAAGTGCCAACTGCTCACCAACTGCCTCTGCCAGTGCCCACTGTCACTGTCTTGTTGTTGCTATTACTTTTATACTTGCATTTCTTTTTCATTTCACATTGCCTTGCTTTCTTTGATTCTTTCTCATTTTTCATTGCCTTACTTTTTGGCTTTCTTTATCAATTCTCAATGCCTTGAACATTAAGCTTTTATTTTTATTATGTAATAATAAGTATTATGCAGTAACCTTACACATTAGTAACTTTATAATTTTGTTACTAATAATTACAATTAGTAGTTAATTACTAAATTTTGAGATCTAAATATGCATTTTTTTTAGGCAAGTATTTATATGTTAAAATTGCATTGTAGTTTACTAAAATAATCGAAAATTATGGGATCTTTGAATTGGATGTTCCGATTCAAAATACTTGAAAAATAAAACTAAATTATAACGATTAATTGATATAATTCGGGAAGGTTATTTTATAAAAATAATCCGACTTTGATTATTTAATATTTATATTTCTGAAATTTTGATTCAATTCAAAAATTTTCAAATAATTAATTTTATATAAACCATCCACACCCCTAGTAAAAAGAAATAAATTGTTTGATTATAAAAATTTTCTAACAATACTCAAACTAACTCCAATTACAAAAACATATACACAAACACATATATATAGTACGAATTAAAAAATCAAATGAAAATAATAACTATTATAAATCAATGGCATCCTAGTCATCATCATTCACTCCATCTATGCAGTGGAGGAATAGAAGAAGCTACATTATCCACCATCAGGGAAAGAGTTGGAACCCCAAAGTCAGATAATACCCATATACATTATATTTTTTAATATAAAAAATTAAAAATATATTAAGAAATTAAATTGATAGGATGTATAAATAAATCAATAATCTAATTTTTTATCCGATGTTAGTATAAGTACATGAATTTCAAAAAATTGCTAAATAGAAAACAAACAATCTAATTGTTAATACAATTATAGGTCTTCTCATATTGAATATTCAATAAAAAATTATTATCAAAATAATATTATAAAAAATATGATAGACTATATAGAAGAAAATATGTATAAAATTTAGATTTAATAATGAAAATCTAAATAATTTATAAAATCATTGCTTACCTATTACTAATTGGAGATGATTAAGGTTGGAAAATGATTTGAGTTGATTTAGCAAAAGATTAAGTTCATTTAAAATTTAACAATGAATTTAGTTGTAATTGAAAAATAAAGAAATAAGAATAAAAAGAGTAAAAGAAAATTTTAAAAAAGAAGATGCAGTGATGAAATATGAGTTAAAAGGGGCATAAACATAAACAAGTAAAGAACAAAATAATAATTGATGGGTAGGTCGATTAAGTTTTATTTGATTTTTTTTAATAATCATATAACAACCAATACTTGCAAACTATCCATTTATATTTGTTTATGGGATTAGGTAATATACTTTTTTTTAGATTTAAGTATTTTTATTTAGTTGGCTGTTCATTTATATTTGTTGGTAGATTTGCTGTTCATTTATATTTGTTGGTAGATTTAATTAATGGATACTATAACATTAAGTTTTTATAGGTTTAGGGGGAGAACTCAAATAAATTCAGGAGAGTAAAAAATTAACATAATACAAATATATCATAATTTTTTTTTAATCCAGAATGTGCACTAGATGTGGCTCCGCCATTATTTTATTTGATTTTTTTTAATAATCATATTGGCTGCCAATGCCAATAGTTCTTTTATATTTGTTTATGGGCTTGAATAATAAGTTTTTCTTTAGATTTAAATGTCTTTAATTAGTGGGCTGCTTATTTATATTTGTTGATTAATTTAATTAATAAATATTATAATATTAATTTTTTATGGGTTTAGGGAAGTACTCAAATAAATTTAGGAGGATTACAAATTGACAATATATATATATATATATATATATATATCTTAAGCATTTTTTAATCCAGGTAGACTCTTATATATGGCTTCGCCACTGTCCACCATCATCTCCATCTTCTTCTCCATCATTTTCATTCGCTCCTTCACCGCCTCATCCATTCTTTCACTCTGTTCTCCACTCGCTATTTCACTGTCTTGTAGGATGCATAATTAGCTTGCATCCGGAAATAGGGGTGGTATTGGTTCCATTTAGTTCTCTCTTCTCCACTCGCTCTTTCACTGTCTTATAGGATGCATAATTAGCTTGCATCTGGAAATAAGGGTGGTATTTGTTACATTTAGTTAGTCTGAAGGATTATTATCGAATCAAACGAATTTTTTCAGTTTGAAAAATTCTCAAATCCAAATAAATCAACATTATAGATAAATCGTTGGTTTAATTATATTCGGTTTATCGATTTCAAATCAGAAGATATTTTTTATAAATCGTCATTATTTTATTATAAATTTGAAAAAAAACATCAATGATAAAAAAAAATCCCATAAATAATACAATGTTCAATGCAAAACTTATCTATTTTATTAATTAACACACTCTAATTTATATTTTTTCTCAAAAATTAGATTTTTTTTAATTTATTTATAGTTAATTTTCATGAATATTTTTTTTAATTTAAATTAATGTTAGGTTAAAAAAAAAATATGTGGTTGTATATAAAATAAAATCGAATATATTTAATTGTAATAATAGTAAAAACATTATATATATATATATATATAACTTTGATTTCGATTTAACTTGAAATCGAAAAAAAAATATTCAAACTGTAAATCAAATTAAATTCTCAATTTATTTTATTTTTTAAACTAAATTAAATTAAATAATTAAATAATTATTAATTTTAATTTAATTTAATAGATTTCATAATTTGATGGAATTTACTTTCACCCCCTATTCAGAACCCCCTCCTACACAAGATGTCACGATAGATGGTATGGCGCTAGAATATCTACAACATAAAGATGCTTATGAATTGATACCATAGATTCTTCTTTTCCTGTTTGTGCCAACAACCTAGAGGTATAGTTAGGCCTCGTTGATTGGCAAGACTATGTCACCCCCATCTTTGGCCGGGACATGTGCTCATTAAGGCTCGTATGTAATAGACTCTTGCAATAAATAAATTTCATTCTCAACACGTGATATGAATTTTTTTATCTTATTTTATATTCTATTTTTTATTTTATATTTTATTTATGCGTTACATTATTTTTTTAATTTTTTTAAAATATTTTAATATTTAATATATATATATATATATATGATAAAAAATTAGAATTGCTCAACATGTAGTTTGTACTAATGAGCATAAATGTTTAGAAATTTCATCTTTGATACTTGCATTATCTTGGGAGGCCTCTCTTTCATAAATGCCAACTCATTATGATGTCTAGTATACGTGTGGACAAGAAGTTCATAGGACAAAGGCTCACATTCCAATCTCTCAACCTTTTTATTGTAGACAAAAGTGTCAATTTTTAGCTGAGGATTGAAGCAAGATAGGAATAACGGAAAAAAATAATAATAATTAAGACAAAAATACTTACCAATCATTTTCCATACTAGACATGAGATACATATCCTTTGGTATATGTCACTATGGATCGGAGCTCTCGCCACTTGTCTCTCTTCATCAATTAAAGGAGTACTTCTCTGACACCCATTTGCACTCAGGTACACTCCTGTGAGAATGTCGCTTCTACCATGCTACATCAGGGATAAATAGGGACTTTTCTTGAGCTTGTTCAACATATCATGATACTGAGTCGCAACCTTTTTCTCCCTAGCCAGCTTGATTAACATGTCCATCACCTGTTCCCATTGATAGTGCTTCTGGAATAAAAGGGATATACAATTATTAGTAAAATATTCTATGAAAATAGTTTGAGCATTATGATGCAAGTTTATCTAACTATCCAAAATGCAAAGGCAGAGAATACCATTACATTAACACTTTGAAATTGGTATATCATCATCATCAATTATTATTAAAATTAATAACATTATTGTTAGTTATATAAAATAATTCTAACTCATTAATTATAATGAAATTTTGGCTCTAAAAATTAGACTAAACCTACTGTTGAAAATCAACATACTCATAAAATCTTCTGAAATATAAAGTACACAGTTATTTCAATCAGTAACTTGACAATCTTGTTAAATATATAAATTAGAAATATGGCATAAGTTATAATATTACTTGAAGAAAATAATTCTAACTTATTAACCATCATGAAATTCCTACAACATCTCCCCTAAAAGTTTGGACTTCCTACAAGAAAATATAATCACAAAATCATAATGCTCGATTCAAAGCACTAGGCCTATTCAAATCCTGGTCAGATCGAGTTTGTCTCGGATCTTGATCTAAACCAAAATCATTCATGTTAAAACCAATATAACCCAACCCAATTAGTTGGAATTAGTGGAATTCGGATCGGGTTATTGGATTTTCATCTTCTAGTTCATTATAGTCAACCTCAAATGAAGTAACAGTGGTTGCAATTTCCTCCCAAAAAATAACAAGATTTTATACCTCATGCATAAATCTAGCATCATAGTTGCTCTTTAACCTTTTAGAAGTGGCTTGAGACCAATCAATAAATTCACCAATTATTATCAACAATCCAACATAGTATACAAAATGATAACATTTTTTTCTCTCTATAACTTAAATTCTTTGGAACAAAATCAAACCAAAATCTTTACCCTTAGAAGTGTCACCGCATATATCAATAGGTACCCTTGACAATATAAAATCAATGATAATTTTCTAAAGCAAAATGATGAGAGGGTGACTGAGAGATTTGGAGGGTTAGAAGTTGAGAGATGAAAATTTTGGGATAGTGAAGAATAGGAGAGTAGAAAAACAGATCAACAGTAGAGCGAAAAAGGCTATGTCTGCTAGTTTTTTATTTATTTTTTTTCTAAAGAATTATAATATAGCATATATCAATTTGATGAAAGGACAACATCATTTGCTTTAATAGCAGAGGTCAGAAAATTTAACAGGTACAAGAAATTCAACCAAGGTGCCCGAAATTATGTGAGATATCGATTTAGTTAGCTTAGAATCAGAATATTTTTTTTTTTGATGATTTTTCACGGTATAAGGCGACATTCTTCTTATATTTATAAATTATTTTTTTATTTTTTATTTTAAAACCATTCGGGAAGTCTGCCTCTGTAATTTATTTTTATTTGAAAAATATAAGAGAAATATCCATTTTTAATTCCAATTTAATTCAATGAAAAAGACACTAGACCTTCCAACCATATTTGAATTTGAGAACTAAGTTTTGGTTAATTAACTTAATTATGATTTATAAAAAAGATGCATTTTATATGAATAATTAAAAAATAATATTTATAATGTATGAATTGTAAAAATTAAATAAATAAAAATAAAGCAATAAAACAAAATAATTAAATAAATAAAGCAGATAAAATAAAATAAATCAAACAAAATGAATTAATTATTTACAATTAAAATAAAAAAAAAGGAGATATCAATTTTAATTTTCATGGGTTCTAGATTGATCTATATTTCTCGAAATAATTAACTAAATAAAATAAAATAAAACAAAACAAGTTGGAAAAATAATTTTTTAATATTTTTGGATTTGAGGGTTTGAAATAGTCTGCTTGCATATCCTTTTACGTAATTCTTCATTTTTACAAAGGAGTTAGGTCTGATTTTAAGAAAAGTCTGATTTAATTTTTTATCTTTTGTTCATGTTTTATTTTTTATTTTGATGCTTTAACAAATTAAAGAAATATAGAAGATGGATAATTCAAGATGTCTTAAATTAAACAATTAAATAAGAGCAATTAATTCGATAAAAATCTAATTTAAGATACTTTAAATTAGGGCATTTTAAGATATTTTAAAATGATCAAATAAATGCAATAAATAAAAGCAATTAAATACTATCTAATGTAAGGTACTTTTAATTAGAGCAATTTATGATATCTTAAATTGATAAAAAAATAAAGCAATAAAGATGAAAAAATTAAAAGGCAAATTAATAGAGATGTACATTTCTTTTGAATTTAGGAGGCAGGCGTCTTAGGATTTTACGGACCGAAATTCTACCTTAGCAGAACTAGCAAAAAATTTTAACTTCTAAAATCAACTCAAAGAGAGCTTATTTTAGTTTTTTATTCCTCTAACTCAAAGAAAGTTAAAGAAATAGATCCGAAATCAAAGAGAAATGAATCACTTATATAAAAGAAACATGACTAATGAGGGAGAAAGGAGAGCCAATTAGAGAAAATTCGATCTAATTATTGTTGGTGTGTTTTGAAAGGTTAACGGAGGCTTCTATTTATAATGGAGGATTGGCGATGAAAGTTTGTAAATTTTTTGATTTGGGATTGGGTGATTTTAGAGGAAAAATGGAAGCTGTGACAACCTATGTTTAGAATTGCCATCAAAGGGGATGGCAGCTCCACCAATGAATGAGGGAGTAGCTGCAAAGAAGGAGGGCAGCAGAAAAATCAGAACGAAAGACAAGAGTGCTGCCACAGCCTAGAAAGGTGATTGCCACTGAAGGGGGGCCATGACACCACTAGTGAAGGAGGGCGGCAACCACAAAGAAGGAGGTGACAACTTGTTGGTTTGATAGAGGAGTGCGCGGGAGCCACAAGCAAGAAGAGTGATTGCCACTGGAGGGAGGTAGCAGCCCGCCAATGAAGGAGGGTGACAACCACAAAGAAGGAGGGCAGCAACTTGCGCCCCAAGTCCGTTTAGGGTTTTCATGATTTGTTTTCACTCATTTTGCTTTCGATTAAGTCCATTCTTATTTTGAAATGACCCTAGGGATCTCCAAAGGTCCATAAAAGTCAGACAGCTCCATAAATTGCTTGATTCTTACTTTAAAACTTGCACAAGTTTAGTTATATGCATTAAGATGAAAAATCTTATGTTCACAGTTATGCCTCATCATTGATGCTTTTCTTGAAAAGTAACCATGATGATAGTGAACATACTACCTCTATCATATTGGGATCAAAGGATCCTAAAACTATCTTAGGAAAGTCTGAAAACTACTTATGACTGCCTTTAGAGAAGGAAAAACTCCTAAAGATACCCTTAGGTCTAAAAAACTCTTAAAGATGCCCTTAGGTCTAAAACTCCTAAAGCTGTTTGTAGGTCTAAAAAACTCTTAAAGATGTCCTTAGATCCAAAAAGCTTCTAAGGATGCCCTTAGATAAGGTATCTTAAATCTGCCCTTAGGAAAGAAAACTCCTAAAGATGTTTTTAGGAAGGTATTCTAAATCTATGCTGGACCTAATATGTGAATCCTAAGGATGCCCTAGGATGGCTGATTCTAAAAAAGAAACCTAATTTGTTATAGGTTTTAAAGTATGAATTCTAAAAATGCCTCATAATGGTTCACTTTAGAAATGAGAAACCTAACTCTACTATAAGTTCTAAAGTATAAATCCTAAGGATGCCCCCAGATGTTTAGCTTTTAGAAAAGAAACTTTGTTTTAAGTCTTGAAATAAGGGTCCTAACTCTATGCTAGGCTGATAATAAAATTATTCCAATGTCGAATGTAAAACCTATGGTTATCTTAGGATGGTCGATTTTAGAAAGGAAAGCCCAACTATGCTCTAGCTAAATGTTGATGCTAATTATGATCTAAGCATATAAGATATGAAATATGGAGCTACCATAAGAGGGTTTGTTAAGTTTTGATTTGCTGGGTTGAGACTTTAAGTCTAGTGCAAAGTGTATCCTAAGTCTAGTCTAGATATGTAAAAATTGCGAATGTTTTTATATACTGGATACTTTGAACCAATGAAAGATTAACCTAAACAACTATGGTTTTAAAATGACAATTTATAAAGTGCATCCTAAATCTAATCTTGGCATGCATGTTTTGATGAATTGGATATCTTAAACCAATAAAAGGCTGACCTAGACTATTAAGGTGTTAAAGTGATAATTTATGTCACGACCCAATCTGGGAGCCGCAACGGTCCTAGGGTACGGGTGTTGCCTAAGCTATCAGTACCACGAAGAACCTAATTATCAATATAATATGGCATGCAATTCATATGATCAACTCAAGTATAGCCAAATATTTCTACTGAAATTTCGGCAGTATTTCCTCTAATATATGACTATACCCTGCTGTAACCGCTATAGAACAAGCAATAAATACTTCCAATATATTTGTATCCACAATTTCCATTTCAACCTCCAATCTCAACTCAACAGATATATATATATATATATATATATATATATATATATATATATATATATATATA
>CANXYC010220254.1:0-22547 GCA_948193065.1 Aleurites moluccanus | reverse complement strand
GACCATAAATTAAACTCTATCTTAGACAGTCAAAACACAAACACCCCCAACCATAATATATATATATATATATATATATATATATATATATATATATATATATATATATATATATATATATATATATGATGTATTAATTTGGACGGTCCAAATTTACACAATTATTTTGTTTATGAAAAACAAAATAAAGAGGCCTCAACGAAATAAAGAACGTTAGCTAGCTTGTCTTTTTATTATCTATAATATTAAAATCCCATATTTTTGTTTGGTTTTTGATAACTAAGTAACAATGATATCACTATCCATTTGCAATTGTTCTTGCTATTTCAATGATCAAAGGCAATGGCTCAACAAAGGTATCAAACTTTTTCAATAATAAATATTGAAGAATCGCTTTCATTGGACACTATGAAATAAATATGCAAATAAAATCTGAACCTAACATTTGTCAAAAGATTATAATTTAAAACCCATCATATAATTGAGTATTTGATCTGGAGACATCTCCTATAATTGAATGTAAACAGTTTATTATATAGATATATATTAGATAATAAGGTCAATAGCAAAAATTTCATACTTCATTCAAATTGACATAACCTGAAATTAATAATTTATTTAATTTAGTGGTTGCAGCTGGTATACATCTCCTGGTTTTTAGCCAATTCACCAATTTAATTATTGGGGGTGGTGGGGTAAATAAGTGTTGAGAATTTTGTGGTATATATCTATGATCACATTAAGAAGCAATTTGAATTATCTGTCGTATTTGATATCTCATTTTCTATTTCATATATCTCTTTGTATGACACATTATTAAAAAAAAATTATAAAATGTCAAAACACTTTATAAAAATGATTTAGAAGCAATTTGAATCATTTGTCTCATTTCATATTTTATTTTTTATTTCATATATCTCTTTGTATGTCACATCATTAATAAAAAATTGTTAGTTGTCAAAACACTTTAAAAAATAATAATATAAGATACATAAAATTATATGAAACAGAAGATGTGATATCAAATGAGATAAAATATCTGGATTAGTTTAGAAAATCAATATAGGTGGCCAATTAATTAACAACATCTAATTTTAAGCAAGGGAAACATGACAAAATTATTTTCCATAATCATTATTATGAGTTTGTTTTCTTTAACAAATAACTACTCGAAGTTGATATATAATATTTGAACTCTCAATCATTGTTTTAATGATTTATAATTTTTTTAAACATCGAAAATTTAAAATTTATTTTATATTACGATTAGATAATCATTGATTAATAATTTAAAAATTATAATTAAAATAATGAGACTAATATCTCTAACTATACCTATGTTTATCTCTTCAATTATTATTAGTAATTAACAATATTAATTGTCATGAATTGATAGTTGTTTAATTTCTATAAAAACATTTTCTATTGTGTCTTTAATAAAGTGTTATCTTTTGTGATTTAAAATCTAAAGAAATCTAATGAGGTGGAAATCATTTGATTACGTGCAGAGTTCTCTGATCTACGTATATATAACTTTTATTCATGGCACTGGCACATTATCATTTCTTTATTGGTTTGTGCTCTTAATTAATTGAGGAGTACTAAATCAATTATGAGATAATCATGTGCAAGTTCTAATTTTTCACTCTTATATAGAAAGTTTCGAATTCATGCACCTTACTAATCAACATTAATTTGGAAACTAAACTAACTTTCTTATCTCAATTATATGATGATTAAGGGAGCAATTGCTTGTGCATTTGAACTTTTTTTTTTTTTTTTTTAAATCTAACATACATAATAAAGTTGTAAATGCGTGAAAGAAAGAATTTTCTTATAAATTTGGAGTGCATTAATTAATTAATTATTTATTTTTTGAAAATACATTAATTATTTATGTTGATGATTGATATTAATGGATTGTTAATTAACTGTTATTAATCAATAGAATTAGGTTAGAGCATTATCAAAGATTCAAAATATGTTTAGTTAAGGTCATTAATTTACAAAGTGTTCAATTGTATGATTTGTTGAAAGTGATTTTATTGAATAAGGATCAATATCTCACTATTAATAGCTATTGTTAGTATAGGCCTTCTTGTATATTTTAAAAGTGTGAAAAGTTAATTATGCATGCATGAAATTAAATTCCTTTCATTTACAGTATAGTTAATAAAGGATAACTTGATTTACACACAAATATATAATTATAAAATTATAAATAAATCAATTTTTGTAACGAGTGCTCTAATGACACACTTATTAAAAGCAGTTATTTTAAATAAAATATAATTATAAAATAATTATATTAGAGAAATATAAATAAATTAATATAAAAATTGATGAAAAAAAGAAAATATTTTGATAAAGTTGTATTTCGTTATAATCACTATCATTTCAAGTGATATGTCAAAATTCTCATTTTTCATTCATTTATTTTATTTTTTAATTAATTAATTAATTTAATATTATTTGAATTCTTAATTCTTAACAAATGATTTAAAAACACTAGTTAAAAATAAAACCATAAATAAAATAGTGCAAAGTTATCAATTTAGCTAATTAGTTAATATGTATCCTTAAAAATCTATAATTAATTATTAATAACTTGACGATAAGCCGATATTATAAAAATAAAAAGGAAAGACCAATATGATGAAAATCTAATTGATCTTCGTACATATATATATATATATATATATATATATATATATGATAAAGAAAGTTTTTTATTTTTTATTTTTTTAAAATTTTATTTTTATAGTGAGAATTATAAGAGGAAAAATATTACAGTTACTATATATGTGACACATGACATGTTTGATTTTCCTAGTTAAAAAAAAAAAAAGAAGAAGTTTGAATTGAAATTTGTTGTTTAAAAGTCAAGAGTTGAATTCAAAAGGAAAAAAGTAAAAGAAAAATCAGGGGTTAACATTGATTAGGATATTATTGGTTTAGGATGAATAGTCTTAATCAAATTACTCATATTAGTTTATAAATAATTTAAACCATATTCACATTAAATAGGATTAAAAATTATCAAAATTAATATTCTTAAACTTTGATTTGGATTATCGGTTTGAATTAAAAGACAATAATATTAAAAAATAATAAAAAAAATAAGTATTATATAAATTAAAATATATTTAGAACTTGAAATTATATTTTAAATATATTTATAAAAGACTAGAATAAGGGTAAGAGAGATAATATTAGCACTTCTTTTTTTTATTTTTGACACTTTCACTATCTCTTTCATTATTGAATTTGACTATAATACTCTTATTACATTATTTAAGTAATTATTCTTATAAGAAAAAATATTTAATTTTTATTTTCTTTTACATTTTATTATTATTATTATTACTTTTAATTCATAGAAATATTTTAGAAAAATATATGATACTGAAAATTATACATATACACACATATATAATTCTACATAAGAAAATATTTTAATAAAATATTGATTTTTATATGTTATGAAATACCTCTTTTATGAAATAAAAAAATAAAAGTAAATGTAATTTTTTTTTTAGTAAGTAAAGTTTATTTTTCTTATAAAAATTAAAAAAATAAATTTTTTGCTTAGTCTTCTTTTTTTTATTATATATATATATGTGTGAATTAAAAATAATAATTATGAAATATAAAAATAAATGAAAATTAAACATTATTTCATTATAAGAGTTAATAGTTAAATAGTATAATAATAGTATTATAGTCAAATTCAATAACAAAAAAATTGATGGGAGTATCAAAAACTAAAAGGAGAGTGTCAATATCCTTATCCTAAGAGTAAGAAAGTCTTAAAATTTAATATAACAAAAAAAAAATTTAAAAAAACTCTATAAATTAGAATTTAGGTTTATTTTTATATATTCAAAAATTTCAGTTTAATTATCTTTATAAACCAATTCTAATTAGTATACTAATAATAGAACTGTGATTTTTTATTTGTATTGATTTGCTTTGGTTAATTTTTGTATAGCTCTAAGATTGTTTTAGGACTCGCTTAGCATTTTGTAAGTATATGAATTAGGCTGAAGCCAAAAACTCATCTAAGGTTCTATGGTGTAGTGGTTAGCACTCTGGACTTTGAATCCAGCGACCTGGGTTCGACTCCCGGTAGGACCTTCTATCTTCGCTCTTTAATTGAAATGCTATTTTCTTTTTCTATTATTAATATTTAAATACTTATTTTTGTTGAGATTAATAAGAAATTTTTATAATAAAGATTGTAAAAAAGCATTATTCATTGACTGATTTGAAAAAAAAAATTAATTAAAATCATATATTTTTTTAAAATACATTTATTACTTAATAATAATACATTAATTTTATATACTTTATTTAATATATATTAATTATATAAGTAATAAAAAATAATATAATTTTTTTATAAAATAAATATTTAAAATATAAAAGTGAAATAAATTTTGAAACGGAGGAATAAGAAAAGGGGAGAGCGTATATAATTAAGAAATCAGGCCGACATATTCCAAATGTTAGAAATAGAATGAACCATGTTGAATCTAAAAGTTGTTCTAATTGAATTTTAGCCCAATGAAGCCCACCCTAGTTCTTGAACAACTCCAGCAATAATATATTAAAAACAATACCTTTGAAATATTTTATAACAACACCAAACACATGTGATCCCACGTGACTGAGATAAATATTTAGTTTTAAAAAATTACATGATTTGGGTTTAATTTTTTTTTTTCAAATATATTATATTAATGTTTAAATAATCTTTAATTTGATGCTTTTTCTAAATTTTAAAAATAATTTTATATAAATTTAATAATTTTTTTTGTCAACGTAGTATGATTTATATTTAAAGAAGGGATTTATATGTCCAATTATAAAATTTAATTTCTATTTTAAAATATATTGATCGATAATTAAAAAATTATTGAGTATTTAAATATATACTAATTCATTATTTGTATTTTTCAAATCGGTAAAATCTAATAACATGTAAAAATTTTAATTATCGATTAAAATTTTTATCTATCGAAAAAAATATTTTTATTTTAAATTAGATTTAAACACTTTCAAAATTTTTAAAATTAAAAAAATAATAAATTTTTTTTGAGAGTAATAGAATATCAAAATAAAATTTTAAATGAAATTATAAAGTTACAAATCGTTTTATGACGAAAAAATATTTAAAATATTTATAAAAAATTATTTTTAAAAATTAAAACATTTGTTGAATGAAAAAAAATAATCAAATACGAAAATAATAAATTTTAAAAAAATTCAAACATCATTAATATAATTTTTTTCTAATTTTTGTGGGAAAAATATTATTATATAGACTATTTAACTAATAAATGCAGCGTATTTAAATATTTTATGGTTTTAGTTAGTAAAAAAAAAAAAAAAACAAATATTGTTTTAATTTTCGACCTTTAATATTTTAATTTTGATAATAATAATAATAATACACACTATTTTGGAAAATTACGTGGTTTACTTTGATTTGTTACGTGTCATTCCTATGTAACCTCATCATATCTGATTTTCCTTCACTTTCTCTAAGTTTCTCCTCTGTTTTCTCTACGGACAAACAAACCCATAAAATGCAGCAATACAAAACTCTACAGATCCTGCAACAAACCCCTAACTCACGAGTTTTCCATTTATACCTTAACCGTCCATCTCACAGCAACGCCCTCTCACGTGACTTCTTCATTGAATTCCCCGACGCCTTATCCTCTCTAGATCATAACCCCGATGTCAGTGTCATCGTCCTCGGTGGAGCCGGCAAAAACTTCTGCTCAGGAATCGACCTCAAAACACTAAATTCCATTACCGACGACCATTCTCAATTCAATGACAGAGCCCGCGCTAGCGAGAGCCTCCGACGAAAAATCAAGTTCTTACAAGATGCGATCACTGCGATTGAGCGATGTAGGAAACCGGTGATTGCCAGCATCCACGGGGCGTGTATTGGCGGAGGTGTTGATATTGTGACTGCCAGTGACATTAGGTTTTGTACTCAAGACTCTTTTTTTTCAGTCAAGGAGGTGGATTTGGGGATCACGGCGGATCTCGGAACTCTCCAGAGACTTCCCAGTATAGTCGGGTACGGTCACGCTATAGAATTGGCTTTAACGGGTCGGAGATTCTCGGGTCAACAGGCCAAGGAGTTGGGTCTGGTATCTCAGGTATTTGCGTCCAAACAGGCTTTGGATGAAGGTGTTAGAATTATTGCTGAGGGTAAGTTGGTCTTTTCCATTTTATTTATTTATTTATAGAATTATAGTTTGTATATATGAATTTGATAATTGATAAAATTGATATCATATGATGTGTACTGTATCATTTTGCATAATGTTCTTGTAAGATGAAAACATGATGGTTAGTAGAATTTTAATTTCTGATAATTTGCGTTAGCAAAGTATAATCAAGCAGAACAATTGTATATGGAATGGATATCCTGGTGGTGAGATTTGATATATGGTTGTCTATACTACATTATAAATAATTGATTGAGTTATAATCTGAACACTTTAATTTTGGACATGTGCCTGTCGCATTGTGTCATAACTTATTATGTGCTAATTTTTTGTAAGAATAGTCATATGGGCGTTTCTATGTCTGTCTCAGGTTACATTGCAATATTGAATGCTGAGTTAATGACCATTTGCCTAATGGGATTTTTGCCTTCTATAAGAATAGTCATGTCTTTGTGTCTGTGTTTGTGTCTCATAGGTTACATTGCAATATGGAATGTTGAGTAACTGGCTAGTAGCGTAATGGGATTTTTGCCATCTTGTTTGTGGTACTTGTTAGGAATTCATGTGATTGTGGGAAAACGTAGTGTATTCCCTATCAATTCATTGATATTTTGATTAGTTTTAACTGTAGTCTTGTAGATATGGCATGGAGTTATTATTTTTAACTCTCTCCAATGTTATCTAAATCAATACATTATTAAAATTGCTTAGTTGTTCTGTTTGATAAGAATTCAACAGCATGAATGATTTGTTCTGTTTGATTATTTGATGATGATTTGGGCAGAGATTGCCGCAAAGTCTCCTCTGGCTGTTTCAGGGACAAAAGCAGTCCTATTAAGAAGCAGGGACTTGAATTTAGAACAAGGATTGGATTATGTTGCAACTTGGAATTCTGCAATGGTTTTATCTGATGATCTAACTGAAGCCATCAAAGCACATATAAAGAAAAGAAAGGCTGTATTTGCCAAGCTTTAATATTTGCCTTGATGGCATATGTTTATACTCTGTTTCTTGGATAATACTACACGTAACGTATATTATCATTATTTGTTAAGACTTGTTTGGTTCTTATGTATTTGGTATATAAATCTTGTTTTGATAAGAATTCACCAGCATGAATGATTTGTTCTGTTTTATTATTTGATGATGATTTGGGCAGAGATTGCTGCAAAGTCTCCTCTGGCTGTTACAGGGACAAAAGCAGTCCTATTAAGAGGCAGGGACTTGAATTTAGAACAAGGATTGGACTATGTCGCAACTTGGAATTCTGCAATGCTTTTATCTGATGATCTAACTGAGGCCATCAAAGCACATGTAAAGAAAAGAAAGGCTGTCTTTGCCAAGCTTTAATATTTGCCTTGACGGCATATGTTTAGACACTGTTTCTTTGATAATTCTACGTATAGCGTATATTATCATTATTTGTTAAGACTTGTTTGGTTCTTTTGTATTTGGTATATAATATGAATACAATATATTTTGTGTTTATATCATATCTTTGTAATTGCACTTTCATATGTTATTTATCTAAACTTAAAGCATGCATTTAGTATTATGAATAAATACTTGCTTGCTTTCTATATTTGTTTATTTTTTTGTATCTGATTTAGCTTTCATATTGTCTATATTACATTTTGCAACTTTATTTTTGAATTATCCAAACATGATCATGAATTTTTTGAGATGCGATAATATTTTAGCTCTCATCTCGCAGTAGATAACCTTGGATTGAATTTGCCATGAATATTTGGTGTCTTTTCTCAAGTAAAGTGGCTGTAATAACCCTGGATTGGATGATATATATACCTTCTTTTTGTGTGCAAGTCATGTAAATGATGATTATTTTATAAGATTTTGAGTCAGCAGCTCATCATCACAGAAAATACTATATCTGCTCAAATGCTCAGTCCACTTTATAGTGCTTATCCAATATCCATTAATTCTCTCTCTTTAATATGTAGTCACTTGCCCACTATAACATTAAAAAAAATAAAAAAGGGAGTCATGGTGCAGAGGACGAGAAATTTGGGTAGAGATTTTTTTCTAGGAAGTGAAAATAATAGTGTAGAGAAAGTAACAAATAATTATTTTATTTAATTATAAATATGATATATTTTTAAATTTCAATTTTATCACTTTCTCTTATTTGGATATTAATCTAATTAAAATTATAAATTAAGACAAATCTAATAAAATTATAAGTTTTAGATAAAATAAATAAAAAAAAAAATTTAAAATTTCCAAATCATTAGCAAGAATTTTATAATTTTCAAGGTTACAAGCGAATCTATTTTAATCAAATTTAAACAAATAAATTGAATATGATACATTAAAATTAAGTTTACTATCATAGCTGCCTTTATTAGCTAATAATAATCATAAAATTTAGCTTTTTGAAACAATAATTATTTGTACAAATGTGGATTATGCGTGGAATTTAAATCCTTTCCCATAGATTTTCACTTATTGGAGAACAGAAGCATATTGAAACAAAAGGAATGAATTGAATTGGAGAAAAAAGGCAAAATAATGACCAAAGAGGAAGAACCGAAAACACATTGACCTGGTCAATTAAAAAATCGATTCTTTTGTTGACTAGAAAATTGAATTCATTATTTTTATAGAATCGAAATGTCTTGAACCTCAAATTCTCAACCATTCAATTTTTACGAGACAAACAAAACAGTGCAGGTTTTTCGTGAGATAAGCAACGATCCCGTGATGGCCTTTTATATAGGTTTAATCCTATGATTTTTTTTTAATTACTATTTCATCCTAAGGTTTTTTTTTTTATCCTTTAATCTGAACATAAATTCAAGTGATTTTCTCTTAATAATAGAAGAACAGAAATGAAATTTTAAAGAATGAGATTACAAAGAAAAGGAAAGTGAGATTAGTCTTCAATTTCTTTAATTGTTGCCGCAAACCAAGAGTTGGATTTCAAACCAAAAATTAACATAGTTTTACATGTGAGTTTGTAGTTATGGCGGGTTTAAGGTTTAGATTTCTTTGCTCAATCACAAGGGATAACAAATCAAGAAACCCAATTAACCAATTAACTCACCTCGTTTTACCTCAGTTACAATTTCTTGTCTCTGTCTATCTCGGTTTCCTTATGAAACTTAATGGTGATGATGGAAGGCAATGGGAGTAGAAAAATAGGTACGGTATTAAATATTATTTTTTTAAAATTTTTTTAACAAAAAAAGTAAAAAATAAAAATAAAAATAGAAAGACTAAATAATTTGATAAAATAAAATATAAAAATAATTTAATTAGTTTTTTTAAAAAATAAAAATATATTTTTTAGTTAAAGCAAATTTAAGAATGAAATGATAATTTATCTTTTTTGTTTTTCTAATTTTACTTTTAATGTATTCTCGAATTCTAGACTGGAGTCTTAAGGCTCGTTGAATTAGAAAATCATGTAAATTTGTTTGTATTTTTTAGAAGAGTCATGTAATTTAGAAAAATTCAGTTGAATTTTAGAGTGATAACGATATATAATAAAAGGTCTTGTATTTAAATATTCATTAGATTAATTTTTTTTTTTTGTTAATATGAGTGCGTGAAAATTAATCTTATAATTAATATGATATAAAAATAAAAAAAATATTTACTTACACTGAAAGTAAAATTTTTTATTATACACCAAATCAATAAGTAATTAAATATTTTTATTAATAAGACTCTTTTATTTTTTTTTATTCAATGAAAAATAATAATATTTTTATTTATTATATATATTTTTATTTTATTAGAAGAATTAATATACTAAATATAAATAAATATTTTCCATGAGAGAAAAATACATCATGAATTTAAAAAAAAGTGTTAAACTTTGTATGCTTATGTAATGGGTCTGAAATGTAAAATTTGAATATTTACGGATACATGTAATTGCATTGCTAATCCACGTATCTAACACATTTATTTTACCTACGTTTCTTTGAACAAATTTGAATGGCTCAAAAACACTTTGCCCTTGGAAAGATCTCGACTGTATAAAACTCACAATTTCAGAAAGAAACACCGCAATTTACTCTTTCTTTTATCTCTAAAATTAACCTTCCTGTAAAAAATGAAATCTCTTTCCAGAATATGCTTTTTTTATTATTATTTTTTTTTTTTTAAAACAAATTCAGATTCCAACCCTTTAAATACCATCCCTCACATGTCTCTTCACCCTATAGCTCTGTGTCAAGACAAAGCTCCATCTTCCCATTTTTGAGTCACCATTCTTGAAATCTTTCTTTCTTTCTACAAATTAATTTTAAGTTAAAGAAAGAAAGATGGCTCTTAAAGCTGTTCATGTTTCTGATGTGCCTAATTCTGAACAAGTTCAAGAAAATGCAACATTAGCCCTCTGCTCCCCTTGTTTCACTAATAAAAGTATTATTAGTTAATTTCTTGATTATTTTTTTCTTTTTTGGTTGTTTGGTTCTCCATTAATTTCTGGTTTAATGATTTTCCAGGTGTGAATTATGATGATGACGACACAAAGTCTCTTCCTTTTAAATTCTCAAAATTTGTGGTGATGGGTCACAGAGGTAGTGGAATGAACATGTTGCAATCTTCTGATAGGAGAATGAAATCCATGAAAGAGAATTCAATTCTCTCCTTTAATGCTGCTGCTAAATTGCCTCTGGATTTCATTGAATTTGATGTTCAGGTGAGAATCAGATTATTTCATTTCCAAAATTTATACTGTCCATATATGTTCATTTTATTTTCTCATTGTAAGGCTTTCATGATTATTCATGCAGTCGAATCTACATATTAGGTATTAATTTTTATGGGTACTGAGAAAATGTAATTATTTTGCATAAAATTAATTAATTTATGTTAAGCATTACACGGAAATAATGGTTGTTCCATGAGGAATTATTCGAGATTCCCCACTGAACACCACAAAGCTGGCAGGCTTCTGTATCCATTTGCCGCGAAAAGCTGACACAGATTAACTCTGGATTTTGGATTTTTTCATGTGTGTAGTAGGCACGTGCCCATTCCTTGTCTGTATTTAAGAGTTTGTTTTCATGTTACAGCGTTTATGGTTGTTGGTGGTTATAGGCAATTGTGGATTTGACAATTTATTGTTTAGATTGGAGTAATTAAATAACTGTAAAAACCCAAATGTAATATTGGCTGTTAGGCCCAGATTCGACTCGAGTTTGATTCCTGCCAAGATTGAGTTGTAACGATGGATTTAAAAAATGGTCATTACATATATGTAACGAAAAATAAAAATGGCGTTATTGTTATATTCATTAAAAAAAGGTAAAAAAATTATACAGCAGGTATATAATGATAATGACTGTTAAAACAGTTACATAACAGTATAACGTACCTAATTCTCTTTTCTTTTATTTTCTTATTTTTTTATCCTTTCTTTTATTTTCTTTTTCTTTTTTCTTTTGATAAAATTATTTATAAAGTATTATGTTTATTAATTTTTAAATTTAGTAATTTTTGTCAAAAATTTTAATTTATAATTTTTTGTGAGAAAATTATATAGTGATTAGCT
The DNA here is from genome assembly GCA_948193065.1 of Aleurites moluccanus. Classification (NCBI taxonomy): domain Eukaryota; kingdom Viridiplantae; phylum Streptophyta; class Magnoliopsida; order Malpighiales; family Euphorbiaceae; genus Aleurites; species Aleurites moluccanus. Next base: position 10,769 of record CANXYC010220254.1, on the reverse strand, counting down.
GATACTGTTATATTACAGTCGTGTTGTTCTTATTACCGTTACACGCGATAAATATCACGAAATTAACTACGACTGCGATTTAAATTTATGGTTGTAGTATTTATTTGCCGGATAATGATAACTGTTCAATATATAATATGAAAAAAAAAATACTAACTATTAATTAGCTTTCTCCATTTTTTCAGAATTATGATCTCCATTGAAGGGTACTGATTAGTTTTACTTCTGGTGTTTTGTTGTGGCCCTTTTTTTCTTTTTCTTCTCTTACTATTGGTGAGGGAAGAACCTTTAGAAGGAACTGTAAACAAAAGCAAAACATATTTGTTGTAGGTGACCAAAGATGACTTTCCAGTCATTTTCCATGACAATTTCATTCTCACTGAAGACCAGGTAACCTTATTGTCCCTTTAAAACTGTAAGAGTTTTCATTACGAAGCTTGATCATTAATACTGATTTGTGGGTATTAATAAATTTCAGGGTGCCATTATTGAGAAAAGAGTTACAGACCTCACTTTAGCTGAATTTCTCTCCTATGGACCCCAAAAGGAGGCTGCAAATGTATGTGTCATTTCTATTTTCTTTTCCTCGTCTTCTTGACCTTTATTGCATAATGATTTTTACTTGTATTGTTATCAATCTTCAGGTGGCAAAGCCTTTATTTAGGAAAACAAAAGATGGGAGAATCTTTGAATGGAAGGTGGAAGAAGATGATCCTCTTTGTTCACTGCAAGAGGTTTTTGAGAAAGTTGATAGTTCAATTGGCTTTAACATTGAATTGAAGTTTGATGATCAAATCATTTACAAACAGGAAGAATTCACACGTGTTCTTCAAGTAATCTTGAAGGTAGTTCTTGTCTATCAGCTTCTGTTAATCAAGAAATTTGATCTTTACAATAACTCGTATATATACTGAATTTCATGGCCAGGTGGTTCTTGAGCATGCCAAAGGTAGACCTATAATGTTCTCTAGCTTTCAACCTGATGCAGCTCAATTGATGAGAAAAATGCAGACGACATATCCTGTAAGATCATTTTCTTGTCTAGCTGTCGGAAAAAGCAGTTTGACGATGTTGTTTAGCTGTTCTGACATTTTGTCATTACAATATTTATAAATTACAAATTTAGAATTGAAGCTAATGATTCTGCTTCATTTTGTTAATGTTTCAATCCAGGTATTCTTCCTAACTAATGGGGGATCAGAAATATACACGGACATAAGAAGGAATTCTTTGGATGAAGCCATTAAAGTATGTATGGAAGGTGGCCTGCAAGGAATTGTATCTGAAGTTAAGGCCATTTTCAGAAATCCAGAAGCAGTGACAAAAATTAAAGAGTCTAAGCTTTCTCTCATTAGTTATGGCCTATTGAAGTAAGCGTTAAATTGTTTATGTTCTTCTTAGTAAAATTTCCTAATTGGGGTTTTCAAAATTTATCAGTTACACTAACACAGTAAAAAATAGCTGTACATTTCGCAGTAACGTGCCAGAAGTAGTGCATGTGCAGTATCTGATGGGCGTTGAAGGGGTGATTGTCGACTTTGTTAGAGAGATTACAGCAGCAGTCTCAGATTTATCTGACCCTGCAAAAGTGGGTGAAGAATCGAGATTGTTTGGTAAAGAAGGGAAAATGCTAGTGGCAAATCTAATACCTGCTGAACTCTCAGTAGACAATCTCATTTGTTCAGTGACTATATAATCCTATTTGCAACCTTTTGGACAATGTATGATCAGAGAAAAGGTTGTTTCTTGTATATTATTATATTATTCCAAGAAACAAAAGTTACTTCGTGTACATGAAATGAAATGTAGGTTGAATACTATAATAGTTTCAATTTCTATTGTACTAAACTAACATTTGTGATGCCTCCCTTCTGTTTCTGCATTGGAGTTCTGTTTCAAAGTACATATCATTGACTAAGATGTGTGATATCAGTTTCAAGTTTGTTTATATAATATGAATGTACGCATTCTCAAAGTGCACATAATAATTGGTTGAATTTAACAATAGAGATTTAAAAAATATTAATAATAATTTTCATCTATCTATATCTAACTACTAGTTTATTATCTAGGACGAGGTAGATTCCATTTGAAAGGAAAAGGTGATGTACTCCTCTACTGATTCTTGTCCCTCCTCATCAACAGGGTGCAGGAAAGATCCTTCCTCTATTTGTAAGCATCTCTGTGACTTCCTTAATCCATCCAGCTCAAATGCTACTTCTCTCATTGTAGGCCTCTTTTTCCCATTCAATCTCAAACATCTCGTTGCAAGCTTTGCAATGGCATGAATATCTTCTTTCCTTGCTTCTCTAGCGACTCGAGGGTCTAAAATTCGAAGAAGTTGATCCTCTTTTGTCGATGATATGAAATGTGCAACAAGGCCTCTCTCATCTTCATTTCTATTAAAGGAGATAGGCTTTTCCCCTGATAGAAGCTCTATTAGCACAACCCCAAAACTGTAAACATCGCTTTTTTCTGTGAATTGATTTGTGTGGAAGTATTCAGGATCTAAATATCCAAATGTTCCTTGTACTGTAGTGGTTAGATGAGTTCTGTCATATGGGATTGATCTTGAAGTTCCAAAATCTGATACTTTTGCACTGTACTTATCATCTAGAAGTATGTTTGAAGATTTTATATCTCTGTGAAATATTGGGGATGAAGCTGCAGAATGCATGTATGCTACTGCTCCAGCTACTTCACTTGCAATTCTTAATCGATCTTCCCATGAAATTGAAGATTCTTTATCTTCCTTCTGAATATGTTGAGAAAGAGTTCCATTGGAAATGAACTCGTATGCTAATAATGGAAATTCAGTTTCTAAACAACAGCCTAGAAGTTTGACAATGTTTCGATGATTTATCTGGGAAAGAATCACAACCTCATTTACGAATTGTTTGATTTGGCTTCTGTCAATAGTTTTTGATCTTTTAACAGCAACTATGGTACCATCTGGTAGCATACCTTTGTAAACAGTACCATAGCCTCCTTGACCGAGAAATCTACTTTGGTTGTAGTTGTCAGTAGCTCTTTTAAGCTCCTCTTCAGTAAACAATTTTGCCTTTTCACCTCCTCCACAAGATAAGAGCCGTTCTTGTAACAAGAAGCCTCCATTTTGCTCGAAAAGTTTCTCTTTATGAATTTTGTATCTTCTATCCTTTAGGTACTGATACAACTTATAGCTGAAGAGGAATAAACACAACAATCCCATACTAATTCCAATAACTGCAATAAATGCTTAGATATGTTACTATAAAAAATTTCTTGCCATACTAACATTAATGTAATGAAATTTATTTTATGTACAGATCGAACATAATATAATATAATAAAATGCAATTTTATTTTAAATCGAATATAGTTAATTTAGTCAAATGTATCGATTATAGCATATACCAATACCAAACGTAATGGTGAGAGACTAGAGAAGGAGAGATAGACATACCTAACATTGTAACCAATTTGACTGGAAACTTTTTACTGTCTGGTCTGCAATTAATACCTCCTACACCTCCATCTATAAGAAAACCATTAGGACATTGGCAAAAGAAATTCCCTGGATTAGCCATACAACTCTCACTCTTAAGTGGAACCAAAATTGGTGTAAAGGGAAAGATAATGCTCTCTTCTGACAACTTGTTGGCCTCCAGTATGCTTGCTTCATCGGCTCCGAAAGCTTTCCCAATTGATGAAATTGAATCTCCCCATGTTACCATATACATGAACAAAGAGATAACCCCATTTGTTGTTTGGTTTTTACTGGGACAAGCACATCGTAATGGAACCATTAGATCTATTCCCACCAGCAGATTTAAGGGGTCATAGTAGTTTTGACCCATTAGAGCTTGGCAAGTAGTCAGGCCTTGGTAAGTGTTATTGGCTATACTAAAATAAGTTTCAGTTAGATTTCTAACAGTGTAAGGTGTATTATGCTGGTAAATGCTACCAGTACAAGAACAAGAAACAGGAACTATGATCAATTTCTCCGATGGAATTCTATCATTTACTGATATATTGTTGATCAACGCTATACTTGAAGCTTCTGAACCTAATAGGTAAGCAATGGAGATGGGAGAATCATACGGCGGGCTAGATAAGAAGGATAAAAAGGATTGGCATTGCATTTGGTTTCCATTGCAAAGATACCCTTTAGAAATGGAAGGATTTTGATTACAGTCCAGCTGAGTATTGTCAATATATTCTTGTTGACAGTTTGATGGTTTATGAAACAGAAACAGAAAGAGGAAGATTGAAAGGCAATATAATGATGATGATGATGGCTTCATTGAAATGAGTTATTAGACAATAAAGTTGAGTTTGATTAGCTTGTGAATATTGTATTATAATGCATTTAGCAGTTTGAGTTGTAATTAGACTTTTACTTGGTAATTGAAATTCAACTTCTTTCACATCAGATATAATTATCTATTGTAGACTCGTAGCCATCCATAATTTCAGTTTGCTATACGGCATTGACTTTTCAACAGCTCACATCTTTGACTTTGGACATAACTCATAAGAACTGAGCTCATAAATGTCAAGACTGAAACTTAAAAAGTTGTCTACGAGCAAAAGTTAATTATATAAATTAATGAATTCTTTGGGAGGACATCACGATGTTTGAATTTGAAGACTAATCAAGCCAGATCTTGTTTGAATATGAAAGCAAAGATCTTGTTTGACTTATTTGAAGTTATCTTAACCATTCATATTATTTTCTTGTAATTTCACCAATAATATCTATTTGTTTAAGTTGTCTATGATTCCCTGTAAGAGTCATTAGTCAACATTGTAAAAGATAACAGTTTTTCTTTACATAGGAACCTTCCTTCCATGTGAAAAGTCCAAGAAGAGGGCTGTTGTTCACGCCTTAATTTTTCTCCATCTTCAGTCATATGACTCTGTTTCCTGCAATGCACAACTTTTGACTGAAAAATCCACCACAATTGCTAGGCTAATCATATCAAGTTCATATATAGCTACTAATAACTCAAATCCATGGAGCTATCATTATTTTGCTACCTTTCAATCTTTCTCCTTCTGCTTCTAGTCCATCAACCAGCAAATTGCCAACAAGAGTACGATAGCAACAAGTCGTTAGACTACAGAAAAAAATTCTTCCATATCAAAAGGGTATTGTTAACACCGGCCCAAAAAGGCAGTTGGACTCAAGATTGTGTTAAGCCTAAAGTTTGGAACCCATTTAAGTAGGATTAGACTTATAGCATTAGGCTCGAATGCATTTAGTGAGCCTAACAATTATGATTTCGCCTTATTTTACTAGGATTTATTTATGCGTTTCTTTTTTATAATTACAGTTATGCCTTTAATCCGCCTATAAACAGGCATGTAAACAGTTTTTACAGTTATCACAAATAGCAATAATCACTCGTTTTGCTCCAGAAACTTTTTACCTTGAATTGACATTTCACAGCCTAAATATTGTAAAGACGGTGACGGTGCTGGCCTACACATGGGAATCCAGGTTATAAATAACAAGCAAAAACGACGGACCTAAAAGTTCTAGTCGTTTTCTGATGGAAACTCTGATCGTTTTGGACCTTTAGAAATCGATCATTGCAAGGCCGGCCCAAGTTATTAACTCGGCCTTAAACCCATTTCTCTCTTCTTTTCAGGTACTCTGCTCAAAAGAAGGTCTACAATGGCCATGGTATCTTATTGCTAAGGTTTGATTATGTCCTGTGAATTCCGTCCGCCTCTAACTTGCGTTCAATACGCTGCTGCGCATAAGAGCAAAAGGAACATCTCAACTACAATAGCAGCAGTGAAAATGAGGATGGTGGGATTGACCGGTGGAATTGCTTCTGGGAAGAGTACAGTCTCCAATCTTTTCAAATCCCGTGGAATTCCCATCGTTGATGCTGATCTCGTTTCTCGGGTTTGTTTTTTCACTGAAGATACCAAATGGTTTTTTTCGATTAAGCTTAACGAGTCTTGATTATTTAGTATTTCCAATTAACCTTCATACTTTGAAATCTAGCTACTGATTAATCACAGTACAATAATTTCACCACATCATTGTTCAATTTTCCAATTGATGCTTAATTAATTTTCCATTCATAGTTTCCTGATGTTCTCTTTATAGTGTCTTGGACTCTATATAGGATGTTTTGAAGAAAGACAGTGGTGGATATAATAAAGTTGTTGCAGCATTTGGAGATGGTATCTTACAAGCTAATGGGGAAGTTGATAGGCCAAAACTAGGCCGGATTGTGTTCTCTGATCCTGCAAAACGTCAACTTCTTAATCGGTACTGATAGTTCATAGTTGTTGTGCATGTGGGTTTTTGGGTAATAATGGATATTTCGTGTCTATGACATTTGAAGTTTGATAAGGAATAAAAATTGAATCAATAGATAACCCGAAAAATCAATAGAGCTACTTCAAAATTTTTAATTTCCATGATTTTTCAAATTAGTTCGTCCTCAACTTCATCTAGGATGTAATTTGATACTCGTCATAGGAAATTGAGTTCATGATCATGGTGGATCATTCAATTTGAAGTAGTTCCTTTTGAGTTTTAAATGGTGAAGACGTGAAGTCATACACTCAAAAGCTCTAATATTCCAATTATTGGTTTAGCCATAATTTGCCAGTTCTCTGGGTATGCATTATAAGACAGCTGCGTTTAACAATGGTCACAGAATTGCATATTACGCTTCTTCTTAACTTTGTCTCTCTCATATTCTTTCAGGCTTTTAGCTCCTTATATCTCTTCTGGTATATTTTGGGAAATTTTGAAGCTTTGGTTGAAGGGGTGTAAGGTAATTGTCCTTGATATCCCATTGCTGTTTGAAACCAAGATGGATAAGTGGACAAAGCCAATTATTGTTGTATGGGTCGATTCTGAAACACAACTTCAGCGGCTTATGGCAAGAGATGGATCCAATGAGGAGGATGCCAGAAATAGGATTAATGCTCAGATGGCACTGGATCTAAAAAGGTCCAAGGCTGACATTGTTTTTGATAACACTGGTTCGTTAGAGGACTTGGAGGAACAATTCCAAAAAGTATTATTGCAGGTTACTAGGCCCTTGACATGGTCTGAATTCTTGCATTCCAGAAATGGTATCTTAACAGCTCTTATTTCCATTGCAATTGCTGTTGTTCTAGGCAAAAATATGCACTGGATATCATAATTGAAAGTTTTTGAACTTGTAAGATATTTTCAAGTGTATTTCATTCATTAATAATAGATTTTTAGTTTTTTTTTTTTTAATTTTTTTTTTTCATCTCAAGCTGTTTATGCTTCCCTATAGCTTTCATGTATTTATGGAACAACCTTTTAGGATGTAACTTTAAAATAGAGCATCAGTTGCAAGAGGGTAAACCTTGCTGTTTTACTCCCCTGTTTTGAGGAGCCCTATGTTGGCATGCTAATGTTCTCTTCCGGGTTACGTGGGCATCTTTTTATAGTTCTGCCCTTTTGGTACCAAAATATGTTATTTTTCCCTTCTACCCTTTTCTTTATTCACCATTTGGTACCCCATTTGAATCCTCAAGAAGTAAGAAAACTCAACATAACAATTTATATTTTTACATCAAAGAAAACTCAACATAACAATTTATATTTTTACATCATAATATTTGCAAAATCCAATCCCTAATACATCTCAAAATAAATGGGATAATCCAGTAATTAAAAAAATCGAACTCGTATAATTTTTACAATCTTTGTATTACATCTAAGAATAAAATTTTATTTATTAATCATGTACATAAAAAAATTCATTTGAATAGATATATAGATATTTGAAATGATTGTATATTTGAATATGAAATTAATATTTTTTGCTTTAAATTAAAAATTTATAAATTTAAATATTTAATAAACTCATATCTAGATACTATAAACTTTTTTTAATTGCAAATAAACTCTAATAAATTTGAATTGATATGAATTCGAGATTTCAAGACATTATTTTCTCTCAAAAGCGATATCTTGCTCAAGGGAAAAAACTTTACTATCAAAATTATGTTAGTATTTGTGCACTTTTATTAAAATTAAAAAATTTCAGACTCCAATTTTATTTTCTAAGAACTTTCCAATTGGTAATTCGGTGTCGGTGTGTAATATCAAAAAATTCAGGGACAAAATAAAAAATAAATTTATTGGTCATACATTGAACGCGCAATTCTTTTTATATTACAAAAATCTCTCCTACTTTCCCCTTTCCTCTGGGGATCTTCGCTCTTTCGCAAGATCTCTCTTTCTCCCACCATAGATCTCACTACCTCACAACTGTAGCTTACAATCACAGCAAAGCTACAGTTAGATCCCCATTTCCATCTACTTGATCTATTTTCTATGATTCCGATTCACTTTCCCGATAAAATCTAATCCCCCAATTTCCTATTCTTTCTCTCTCGCCGAACACACATTTACCGGCTTCACCTACAATTCATTCTTATCATGGGGTTTAGACTTCTTCTTCTTTCAGCCTTTCTGTTACTGGTTATTCCCTACGTAGCTGCTCAGGTCTCTCTCTCTGTACTATTGTTTGAATGGGATTGTTTAATTGCATACTATTGTGGTATTCAAATTATTTTATTTTATTTTATTTCAAGCTTTTTTTTTTTCTCAGGAGTACGTGGTGGAAAATGAGAAGGAAGAGTCAACTGTAGCGGTCAAGGATCTTGGCCGCCGTGGCATGGTGAGTTTATTCTTTGTACATGTCATACTTCATATTTGGAAATTGAATATGTATTTTTCTTTTTTGAAAAAGTTGTATTCTTGTTGAATTTTTTGTGTTTAAGTTATATGTTTTAGTTTCTTTGTAGTTATTTGATATTGGGTTTTGCTTATTTTATGTTGGGTTTGTGAATGTAGATAGTTACAAATGATATTGACGTAAATTCTGTAAAGAATCTTGGACTTCATGTGGACTCTGGTCTTGGAGTTTTTGATGCATTTATTGCAAGCTTGTCCATGATTATTGTCAGTGAGGTTTGTTCATTCAGCTCATTTCTTATTTATACCTTCTCATATAACAATTTCAGCTTTTTGAACAAGTATTACTAGCACTGACAGTACTCATTTTTCCTGAAGCATTTAATCTAGCGTCTCCATCAATAACATTGATTCAGTTCTTGTTGAGTTGGGCAGTTCAAGTTCTGTTGCTCACTGATCTAATATATGTTTCTTTTCATGAAAATTTTGTTGCTAGATTGGAGATGAGACTTTTATAATAGCAGCTCTTATGGCAATGCGCCATCCCAAATCAATTGTTCTATCTGGTGCTCTCACTGCATTGATTGTTATGACAGTAAGTTATCCATATATTTTGTTTCTGTTTTGACTTTGATATTCTCCTGCCTTGTATGGTTTCTTATGTTGCAGACATGGCATTATAATGGAATGCTACCAATAACTAGAAAGTACTTCTCTTATGCTTTATGAAACTTAAAGTTGTTGAATGTTTCAATTAGGTGCTTTCTACTGGACTGGGTAGGATTGTGCCAAATTTGATATCAAGGAAGCATACAAATAGTGCTGCTACAGGTACCTAAAATATGAATCGTATCATTTATTTGTTACATGGCTGCCATATCTATCTTTATGCTTTTCTTATTTATAGAATGCTTTCTGCATACGTCTTGTTGATCGTGTGCAATGTCAGTTAATGCCTTTTGTTATTTAATCTAGTCTTTTGTGGTGAAATTTATTATTTGTGGCTGTAGAGCGGTTGGCAAAGTATCACTACGTGCTTGCTTGATTCTATATGTGGTACTATTTATCCACATGCTCATACCATGAGTCGTCTCTGTGGAAGGGAAGTGTCTTTGAATACAGGACTTGATATATCTAGTTGTAGCCTTTAATTTCTGTCGAGTTCTAGGAAGGAACCAAAAATTAGTTGTGCTAGACCATTCTTGTGTTCTAAAAATGCCATAGTTGGTATGATGACTATGCAGAAATTTTGGATTCCATTCCTTACTGTTTTAGAAAATTTCTAAGATTGTCCTTGAACTGAAACCTTAATAAATCAAATTGATTTTAACTGAAGATTTTGTCAAAAATATTAATGCAAAAATATTGCTTAAATGCATCATGCTTGGACAATATGCTAAAGTGCATCTGTGTGGATAGAATATCAATAATTAAACTTGATGTATTTTTTATGCAGTTCTTTATGCATTTTTCGGTCTGCGGTTACTTTACATTGCCTGGAGATCTGATTCAAAATCGTCCCAGAAAAAAGAAATGGAAGAAGTATGTTTTTCCATTCTCATTTTAAGTTTCTGTTCCACAACTGCACATTTTTCTTCATTCCCATTATCTCAAATAGTAGCAGTTCTGGGTTATGGGGATTTGGGTTCACTTTTAATTTCATCATAGGCACTTTCATATTTGTCTATTGCATGAAGTTTCTTGATGTGTAATCTTCCTCTGTTACTAGTCATCTTAGGTCATCTATTTCATATTTTCATTTTTGTAAATATTGGTGCTTCCTTTTCTATCCCTCTTAATTTTCTCTTTCGCTAGTGTTACTGCATTGAAATGTTCTCTTTTACGTGAAGTATTGTTACTGTAGTGAGGGTCCCAACAGTTCTTATGATCTTATATTCTGTTCATCTGTTCTGCCTTCTTCCAATTCTTAATATAATTGTTACATATCACCGCAGGAAATGGAAAAAGAAATGACAAACAGAAGGCTTAGTAGCAGAATTAGGAGGGAAAAATGGTTAGAAAATTTGTTAGGGTTGTTAGGAGTTAGTAGTACAGCTGTACAAAAGTAACTGATTCT